>JASCZW010006006.1:0-136339 GCA_034211315.2 Aedes japonicus | reverse complement strand
TTTTTGTTTTGCTTCGCTGTGTTATTATGACACAATATTTTAGGGGTTATTCGTTGAAAGTTGTGTAGGAACAAAGAGCCTGTACTCGAAAAACATCAACAATTATTTTTTAGGGTGTGAGTAAAAATTGATTAAATATTAGTTGAAAACAAGTTAAAAGTGTATGGAGCCCAGTTTGCAAGATTTCATCACAATCTGTCAAGTAGTTATTGGGATAGTATCGGAACAAGAGATTTTTTCTAAATCCAACTGCTGTCCCACAAAGGGATCGGAAAACACCTGGTATTCCAGCATTCGACGATGTCCCGACGATGGTGAAGTGATCCAAGAACACCCAGGAGATCCAGCGGCAGAAAACCGAAGACAGCTGATCCGGTGAAGGCAAGGAATGTGTAAAATCTTTTCAAGCGTCGATCCGCGATGTGGTCAAGAAGGTGGAGGTTTCCATCAGGTTTGTCGAAAAAACGATGAAACGTGCCGGCTTCCACAAGATCAGGAAGGCACCAAACCGGAAAGACAAACAGCGCCAGTAATGGAGGAAACGTAGTAATAGACGTGATGGGCAATTGCCGTGGCAGGAGTTTTACATTGCCTCATCACGGTTGGTCGTTCCTAAGGAGTCAAGGAAGAGGCATGTGGAAAAAAAACGCCAAAAAGTTCTAGGCTTGGCAGGCCATCTGTGGGTGTGGAGAGATGAGCCAGCCATACATCACTATGGGTACAATGAATGGGCAAATCTACCGAGTAGAGTACCGTCAGAAGCGCTTGCTGCCTTTCCTGCGGTCTCACCGAGGCGAGACGCTTTTTTGGCCGGATTTAGCATCCTGCCGCTACGAGCGGCCAATGATAAATTGTTACAAAGATAATAATGTTGTTTTTGTACCATAGACTTAAACCCATCGACCTCGCCGGATGGTCAACCAATTGAGAAATTTTGGGTGAACAATTAAAATTCGTAAAACACCTAAAGTAGCCGAGAACGGACGGGCTTTGAGGAAACAGTGGGTAAAAGTATTAAAGCAAGTCAGCACTCAGTGGTTCCTCCATAGGCCATTAAAATAAAACATTGTCTTGGGAAATTGTTTGAAACTCGTCCAAAACGTGTGTATTTATACGAAGAATCTATTAACCGAGTTTCAGACAATTTGTCCAACAAAACCCCCAAAGACGAAGACAGTCATTTTGTTCCGAAGTAGTTCTTAATCCTACATATGGATCACGAGGATCTCTAAAACTCCCCTCGAAACGAGAAGTTATTTAGAAAAGTCTACTTGAATAGATGCTTATGGCGACTTCCCTCAATGCCAATTTGCCGTTTAATGCCATTAAACACTGGAGCCAAAATAGCTTCAAAATGCTTTTTCAACTGACCGTAATAAGGTAATAGGAATGAGCCCTAAGACGGCACATCAAAACAGCGTGTTACTAGTTCATGAAGTCAAAATAAAACCTTTGATAGAAGTAAAAGGAATTCGAGAAAACAAGGTTTTAAGATCGTTGTAAAAAGCTGTGTAGGTCCTCATAAACCTGACTAAAATATACAACCTTTTGGCACCTCTTGGTGCCATAGTGAAAACAAATTGGTTTCTAGTGGCTTTCTTAAACCATTAATAAAACTTACAAAAGTTGAATGGTTTTGGCAATGTTATTCTTCATTTGAATCGACCTGTCTACATTGCTTACACCTTCTTCTTCGACGGCAGTGTAATATTGTGGATCTGGAAGGGTTTTTAAGTCCTCTTTGACACAGGTCTCGTCGTCCTTCAAAATACACGCATCCAGTCGCAGCAAAACAGTTGCCGGGCCCTTGTTGCTGCGCGTTGCTTCTATTTGGCACTTTGTTAGGCGATTTTCTGCTTATTGCAGGTCTTCAGATTGTTCCGTTTCTTGATACGTTGAATCATTCCTACGCTGGTTCCAGCTTTGTTGACAAAATCACGTAAAGATATTGATTTGTTCTTCCGAATTGAAGCTAACACTTTCTGATCCAGTTTAAGGTTGCAAGGTCCGAGGTTTGTGCCTCTTCCTGGCAGTTCATCCAAAGAACAGTTTTCCTCAACGATGGATACTGTGTGTAGTGCGAGTATCAGGAACACTCCCGAGTCCCTTCGAATCTCGGAAAGGGTTACGGCATGGTGATGGATTGTCGTGTTGTTTAACATTGCATTCACAGAAATAATTTGCCCGAAAACATGTTTTTTTCCGAAAACCTGGTTTTTCCCGAAAACATGTTTTTTCCCGAAAACATGAGCTAGTTCCGGATTACGTGATTGAGTTCACGGTGTATTTTTGCATGTTCTCGAATTCATGACTGCCGTTCACGGATCTGGGCACAGATTTTCTTTCCGTGTTGGAGGGTGTGATTCTGGTACGATTGCTGGTACGATTGACACGTGTGGTACGATCTTCAGGAAGTAACTTTGAGACGATGACGGAAACGTACACTTAAGGCTGGAGCTGGTAGGATTGGGCTTGTGATTAATACGTTGAAAACGAAATACATGAAGGGAAGAGGCTCACGAGAAGACAATGTTAGCCTCCTAGCTCAAGTTCAGATCGACGGTGATGAAATCGAGGTAGTAGACGTATTCGTGTATCTGAGCTCATTTATGACCGCTGATAACGACACTAGAGAGAGATACAAAGGCGCATTATGGCTGGCAATCGTGCCTACTTTGGACTCCGAAGGACGTAATATTGAACAAAGTTCGCTAAACTACCAAGTTGACCATCTACAAGACATTAATTAGACCGATAGTTCTCTACGGCCACGAAACATGGACATTGTTAGTGGAAGACCAACGCACCCTTGCTGTCTTTTAACTGAAGGTGCTGCGTACGACCTACGGTGGAGTGCAGATGGAAGACAGAACGTGGAAGAGGCAAATGAGCCACGAATTGCATCAGTTGCGCTAAAATCAGTCGACTACGATAGGCCGCGTAAGAATGTCGGACGACAGTCCTGTTAAAATGGTCAAGAAGAAGAAGCGCACAGCGAGCAAGGTGGATCGATCAAGTAGAAGGCGACCTGGCGAGGTACATCCATGGATCGACTAAAATGGAGACAACTTCTGTGTACAGCAGAGGCCACACCGGCCTTGGTCTGATTGGTAAGGTAAGGTAACAGTTTTTCTCAAACTAGGTTATAATGGATTTTACATTCACGTGATCAATTCCTCAGCGCTTCGCCAATTGTCACTATCTCTTTCACGTAGCCTTGTGTCCAAAATCTTAATTTTCACGTCTTTTTCAATACGCGACATTTTGAAAACGAAGAATTAAAACCGTGCAAACAAGTAAACAAACGAAAGACGGCAGTCCAACCCACAACATGCTATGATAAACACATTAAAACCATCACAAACACTCGTGTAAAACGCAAATGTACATGGATAGCTTATTTTCGATACATTCCTCACTGTACACAAGGTATTTGTCCATGGATCCCTTGCCAATTGAAGAACTGTCAGAGGAGGCAGCAGAATCCAACAACTAGAACATCAAAGGATTCAGAAGGGGGACTACGAGAAAGATTTCTCGTAAAAAATAAGTATCGTGTAATTAATGATGATAATGAGTTGTTATTGGTGTAACTTATTTATGCCTGTGTCAGAGTTAATGGTTATTGCGTGACCTTCAAAACTTGAAAACTTGAAACATATCAACAGATTTCACCAATGTAGCTTTGGATATAAAATACAACCAGCAAAGAACTGCATTTTTAATGCTCATGTGATTTAAGGTGTCGCATGATAGGTTTTAGAAACTGGCCACTTCCCCGACGGCACCGGGAACATGTCAAAATGTGAACCATGTGGTTCTGGTCACTCAGTTTGACTGACATTGATTCTGTTATCAGATTCTCAAGTGATTTGAGGCGTTGTACGATGGGTTTAAAACAATTCAGGCTGATTGAAGCCTATACTCATTAAATTTCGGACACTTTTCTTTCAGTGAAGATTTTGAATTATTTCAAGGTTTGCTGAAACGTTTCACTTATATGACAGCTGACTGCTTTTCACTTTATTTCGTGGTTCAACATGTTTTCATTCTTGTCACATTCAGTAAAATGGCGTTGAATTAAGTAGAAGTGTGCTAACACATTTTGTATGAACGACATCAGAATCCGAATTTATCGGTCACTGCAGAAACTAAAACCAACGAAAAGTACCGCGTTTTGTGTTTGCAAACAATTTGACCAGAGCTTGACTGTGGATCGGAAAGCTGGAAGTGGAACAAATCGAAAATTATGCTCCTAACAAAGGGGCAAGAAGGTGGTAGCCATTATTGAGAAAAATTCTAATGTTTCTGTTTGAAATATGACTCGCAATGATGGGTAGTCAAAATCTTACGTACAAAAAGTGAAGCATAGGTAATGACTGGAAGCGTACAAAGTGAAAAAGTTGCCCAGCCGTGATGACAAGCAAAATTTCGCTGCAAAAAGTCGTGCTGAAGAGTTTAACACCAATTTTTCAGACATTATCTTGTATCATAATGGACGACGAAACTTACGTACTCCAAGACTTCAAACAGCTTCCGGGTCTAGCTTTTCATACCACAATACAAACGAACGCCGCTGCCGACCATTTCCGGACAAAGTAGGTGTCAAAATTCCCGAAGCAGTATTTGATTTGGCAGGCCATATGTTGTTGTGGTCGAAAATCTAAATCTAAGCCTAAATCTAAAAATATCGTACCTACTGGCACTATCAATAAGGATGTGTACGAGAAATAATATCTGCGAAAGCGGTTGCTGCCGTTTATCAGAAACCACGACTCTCTGGCTCTGTTATCTTCTGATTTGGCCTCTTGTCATTAAGCGAAATCCGTCCTGGAATGATATAAGATACAAGAGGTCAAATTCGTGCCAAAAACAGCCAATCAGCCAAACTGCCCAGAACTACGCCCAATAGAGAAATACTGGGCTGTCGTTAAGTGGAAACTCTTCAAAACTAAGAAAAAAGCAAATGGCAGCGATGATTTCAAGAGAAGGTGGAGAGTCGTTGCGGCGGGCGTATCTGAGGATACCGTACGGAACCTGATGGTGGGTGTACTATACTATAGAATTTTACAGAAAGAAGGATAAACATTTCAAACAACTGTTTCGAATGTAAATATAATTCTATGATTGTAAAATAATCAATCGGTTTTGCCATGTGTAATTTTTTTTTTTTTGCTGCTTTTATTGTGGTGTCCAAAATTTAACGTGGACAGGCTTTATAGAGCCATGATTCATATTCACCAGAACATTTCCCGGTGATATTTTCAGAATTAATAGACCAATTCCATAAATATTCAATAGACTTCTATGGGACCTCAAAACCATTTCATGGTTGTTTCGTCTGGTGCGGTCTAGTGGTTATTGGAAAAAATCCTTCGTTATGAACACTTTTCTTTGTACGAAGAAGAAAGATGAAACATAATTTTGCGCAACCATTTGGAAGACCCTTCTGGGTCTGGGCAAAAGTGTTGGATTTTCCCAGAGATACCATGTAACGTGTTTTTAAAAAATAGAGAGAAACTTTGTTGACTGATCGCAAGCCTCAAAGCAAGCGTCGGGCGGGTACTGTCAACTGTCAACTGCGGAACAAAATCATCAAGAACATTAAGGCAAACCCCAACATCTCAGACCGTGATTTGGCCAAAAAGTTTCGAGTGCAACGGATTCGTCTCCGGGAAGGCTTCCAGTCATACCGTGCCTGTAGACAATCAAATAGGGATCAAAAGCAGAACAATGTGGCCAGAATCCGTGCCAAAAGACTGTATGATCAGGTGTTGACCAATTTTAATGGATGTTAAGGACTTAAAATTGGCTACGGATCGGGGAGATGTGTCTGCCAAATTCAAATTTGTGTTTGCAGATAAATTTGCACTCAGTAGTTGCGGTAGGAAGACCAGGGTTTTCATCACTGACATTTAATTCAGAGCGGAATGTTTTCAACGGTAAATATTGCCAGTCATCAGATCCCACAATAAACCTGTCATGTATTGACCAGATCTTGCAAGCTGTCATTACAGTAAAACAGTGCTACAGTGGTATGAAACCAACAGGATTCAGTTTATGCCGAAAGAACTCAACCCACCAAACAGTCCCCAGGTGAGACCGATAGAGAGATTTTAGGCTATTATGAAAAGGAAACTGAAGGTGGAATGGCAGTGTCGTCAAATGCATCAATGAATTGAAAACCAAGTGGAATAAGATTGCCAAAACGATGGATGAGAATAATGTGCGCCGGTTGATCAAACGTATTCCGGGAGAAGCTCGCAAAAGTCTTCGAAATCGAGATGAATATTATTTACTGTATTTTCTTCTAAAAATCACATAAATTTGAACATTAAAGTTAAAACAGAATACTTTTTTGTTTTTGTATAACCGAAATATGCCCATATGTTCCAAATTTAACTGGGCCACACCTGGTAAATTGCATGAACTGCTGAGAGAACCTCCCATTGTCTACACTGGAAAACTACGGTAGACTACGATAAGCTGAGCATGTCGTAAGATAATTAACGACAGCCTCGAAATCGCATCAGCTGATGCAAGGATTAAAGATCAAGTAGAAAGCGACTTGCAGATCCTTCACAAACTACGAGGCTACCCGGATAAAAATAACCATACAATTACAATAGAATAATATAAAATAACCCTAAAATCTATTTCCGACCACGAATCTGATTGTTCGTGAATCAGATAAATGAAAAATGCATATTGTCATTACAATAGATCTACAATTTACTCTATATGCTAGGATTTTCAACAATTGTGAAACAATACAGTTAATACAGTTAATTGACTCAAATTTGTTCGGAAAATAATGATTTTTGCTATAGTATAAGTATAGTATAGATAAATAACAACCCCCCTTTTCTATTGTGGATGGCTTAACTGACATTAGATTCTACTGTGGTAACAATAACTCCTATTGACATCGTATCGTTGTGAGCAAAACTATTAATCGTAAATACTATAGATACTATAGAATTATACCATACAGGTTACAATATATTCAATTGTAAATCTATGAGAATTTTTTATTCGGGTAGTGAAATGCAGCCGCATAATTTGGACACAACTTCTATGCGAAGCAGAGGTCACTCAGGTTTTGGCATTTTTGTAAGTAATCTTCACGGTAAATGGTTGAAACTTTTCTTTAGATTTAAGGCTTGTTCACGACCAAATCTGGACACCCCTAAATACGTAGATCTTTGGAAATACTTCATCAACGTGAAATATTTCGCAGTCTGATGAACTCATGTCGGTTCATTGTGTAAAATCGGTTTTTGATGACACTACAAGCTTTTAGATCGAAGATGGCGTCGAAAGAATAGCAAGTGCGAAAAGCAGTTGTGTGCGGTCGCAATGAAAATCCGGATCTGGCAGTAAGGAAACTAGCAGAAAAGCTTGGTTTTCCTGCAAGCGCTGCCGATAACTTTCTTAAATCTTTCGATTGACAACGTTTGACAACAGCCAGGATGGCTGGGAGCAGAATAAAAACGGATCTCAGGAACCACCAGAAGGACGCGAAGGTGAAGCAAATATTGCAGAAGAGACCAGATCTTTCGGTACGTACTGTGGCTAGAAAGATAAAAAAATTCCCAACTTTTGTGCATACTTCCAAGAACAGGCAAAGTAAGAAGTCGTTAAAGTTTAAATCTGTACCGAACCGTAAAGATATACAGAATGTGACAGCTAAAACCCGAGCTCACAAGTTGTATCGCGAATATTTGACGAGGTTTTCCTGTGTGATAATGGACGATGAAACTTATATGCTGGAAGACTTTCAGCAGCTTCCCGGAGTGTCTTATTATACTGGCAATATGCAACTGTGGTCGAACAAGCCAAAGCTTCATCACTACTAGTGGCATCTTGTCACTACGCCAAAGAAGTTTTGGAATGGTATAAAGTGAATGGAGTCCACGTTGTACCGAAAGAGGGCGAAACCTAACTGCCCACAGTTGCGACCTATCGAGAGGTATTGGGCTCTCGTGAAGAAAGAACTCTCTCAATATAAACAACAGAAAAATTTCAAAAATCTTGGACAGATGCAGCTAAATTGGCTGCAAAGAGGTCTGCACAGACCCTAATGGCTGGAGGAAACTCAAAAGTTCGTAGATTCTTCATGCAGTCTAATTAAATAACTGTATTAGCGTTAAGACTAATAATGCACAATTAAATGAATGAAAAATGCATCTTGGATTGAACTACCAGCAAATTTGTTTTATTCCAAAGTTGATCTGTCCAGATTTTGTCGCAAACAAGCCTTAAGTCCGTAAAACAAACTTCGTTAATAGCAATTTACTTCATAAAAATAGTACGTAAATAGAATAGTTCAAAAAACCTCAACGAGGAGGTTTAATTTCAAAAACATTAGATGCCACCACACCAAACTTCAACCTATATTCTGAACCTCTTCCGTGTCACAAATTGCATGTTCCATCCATTTGCACGAACTTCAGCTCGACGCGCCATAGACACCCGCTGAAAGTCATTCACACTTGGAGAGCCAAACTTTCGTTTTTCACTTCATACCGGCATTCCTAAATGGTTCCACAGCTAGCAGCATTCCTTCGCCTATGTCAGCAAAGCAACGAAGATAAATATTTTTATCACCGTCAGCAGAGCGCATTCCTAGCAAAGACCCTTATAGCTGCACTTCTTTCTCGCCTACTACAATATTCCACACAGCGCAGTCACTAACTAGATGACACTTCTATTTTCCACTTTTCTGTGCTTATTTCCGTATGATGCACTTTACCGGTGCAGTAAAAAGACACCGCGCCATCGCCGCCATGTGTCATCCTTAGGTCGGCCTTAGGCAAGTCTCCTCCCAGAGATCTTCAGCCGTACGAGACTTTGTATATTTTCGTTTATATTTGTACTAGCTTCTGCAGTGGCATGACGGCAAACACTCGCGAGATGAAATCAGGAAAAACTCCCGCTTCATCCCGCGAGTGTGAGCAGTTCGACCAGATGCTTTTTCCACCCACGTCCCCCACACACATAGCCACCCCGCGTTGCCCCCTTGAAAGCCAACGAACGACTCGAGATATCTATGTAGGAGAGTTTTCCCTTTCCTCTGTCTTGTTATCGGGGTGTTTTCCTTTGTCTGCGCAGTGCTGCCACTGTGATGTCCCTACAGCAGTTGTTTCCTCTAAACGGGTCTGGTGTTTGTGAGATTCTATTGCCGAAAGTAATGGCTAAGGATAGATTTTTCTCTATCAGATGTTGACGTTTTACGCTGTGAGAATGACTGTTTTGGTGTCGACGAAAATGAATCAGTTTCATTTAAATCAATTCCCTCTTTCATCATCCACAAATAGAGGATGGTTCATCACTAACGCACCACAACGATTGTGCCGAAGGCCGTCAACAACAACAACAATAACAACAACAAACACGATTACAGATACTCCGAAATAAACCAAACTCACATTTAACGGAAATTACGCTGGCGGAGTGCACTGTAGTAGGCCAAGCAGTGAAATAAGCGGAATTGTTATGACAGTTTTAACAAGAGAATATAGTAACAAAGAGCCACAATTCGCTACACAAATGGTCTCAGGGTTAAACTAAAAATACCCCCCGGCTTTCTACTGCCGAATGGCATAAATTAAAGGTTTTCTAGATACCGCTGAGAGTATCTCAATTAATCTCAAACTTTGGAATGTAAAGTCTGTGCAAATTGAAACCGATTTTCACTGCGACTAAAAATGCTGCCTGCCCAAATTCGCTTGACCCACTATTTTGAGATTTTTCTCCCCCCTACTAGTCGTGCCATTAAATATATTAATGGTCCACATTTCTTCACATCTCGACAGATTCCGTCCATGCCGCCGCCCGCTGAAACTCATTCGCAGGTTTTCACTTGCCTTCCGACAAAATTTTGTTATTTTTGCAGCTCGTAGTATTATGATTTTACGTTATTCAGATCAGCACTTGAAACACTGCGCCGCTTGTTCGTCTTCTTCTTCTTCTTCTTTCTTCATTAACCGCTTCCTTCGAACGGAGTGAAAACTGTTCCCTCCAGCATTCGGGTCCTCCGGAATACCGAACTTTCCACCAAATCACAATTCGATCAGTTGCATTTATTTCGAGATTCTCCTCGGAAGCTTAATGGGGGAAAAATAGATTCAACCAAAAAGCGCTAGACGAACGCGTAGGAGGAAAAGATTCTACTCCGTCACCGCACTGCGTCCCGACCTCCCCGCCGGGGAGTTAGTTGGTTGAACGTCCCAAGGTGCTAAAGTCAACCGACGACACGCACTGGCGCACAGTAGGTGGACAGAGTGAGAGAAGAAGCATAGAAAGGTAAAGAACTAACCGAAACCACAGAACGACGAACCGTACGCGACAAAGATTGAGGGAAAACTGGCAGCTTACTGGGAAACCTCGACCGAGAAAATTGGCTGAAACATCTTTCTTCCCGCACACCGACATCGAAAGCGGCAGAGTGGAAATGCCACCCACCAGCTTCACCTCCACCGACCACCACTCTGGGGCGGTTCGACCGGCTGTCTACGGCTTCATAAGCACCCGCATCATCGTGGATGGGATCAGACCGTCACGAATATCCCTGCTCACCCGAATCACACATCGTGGAAACAACACGTACGTTGTTGGTGTTGGTGAGTGTGATGAATTCTCGTAAAATACTACACGCAGTGGAAGATGTGGGTGATTCTGGCAGTGCTGCAAAATCAGTTGGATCACAGTTTTGGCAAGTTTTGTGAACAGACCAATGACGATACAAGCCAGTGAGTTGTCAAAAATGATGATCAATGGAATTGACCCAGATTGTGAGTACATGATAATGATTGCAATTTTGCCTTATAAAGGGTGTCCCGATCAAAATTTGGTCAAACAGTAATGTGTGTGAGTCGATCAAAGTTTTTATTAATAAGTTAAATTCTTTGTCTTTTTCCAATTTAAAGTATTCTGTATTACTGGGGAAATATTCAGCTAACCTGTTTTTACCGAATGTAAATTGCCGGGTCTTTCGTTTAACACCTGCCATAAGATTTTGTACAGTCTCCATGTCCACTTTATTCGCCGCAGAACGCCAGTTTGCCTTGAACTGTTTCTCGCTCTCAACAGCTTTTTGAGTCTTCTTAAGGTTCCGCTTGACGATGGCCCAATATTGTTCGATTGGGCGGAGCTCTGGCGTGCTGGGAGGGTTCTTGTCCTTGTCTTGTGGAATGGCAGTAAACATTTTTATAGGCAGTCGCTCAGATAAATTTCCTGGTTGACGGTTCAGGTGGCAATGTAAACGTTGCTCTTTATGCCACAGGTACAGGTGGCCTGCACACCAGATATTTCATCGTAAACTTTGACAGTTTAATGTGCTTGAAAATATCTGCCACCTTTTCCCATTCGGTTGCCGTATAAAATTCCTGTCCAGGAAGCTGTTTATAGTCTGCCTTGACGCAAGTTTCATCGTCCTGTACCACGCAATCAATTTCGTCGGCATCGTCGTGTACAACTTTCGCGATTGTGCTTTGGCCGACATGTTTTGTTTATCGTCGCGATTTTGATTCACCACTTTCTTGTAAGTAGACAGCTCGGCTCGTTTTTTAGCTCTATCCACTGTTGAAGGCGCCACTCCCAGCTTCTTTGCGACATCTAGGACGGAGAGGTTGGGGCTTCGCTCGAAACAGCGGGCAACTCTTTTTTGCTGTGAATATGTGATGTTTGCGTTGCGAGTCAAATATGGCAGCATAATTAATCATCAATTAAAAGATAGATTTGAGCAATAAAAAATGAAAAAAGTGCCACTAAATTATTAAGGCTTGTGCCAACAAATAATGTGTGATCAGCATTAAAAATTTAGGAATGAGCAATAAAAGATGAGAAAAGATCTTCGGATAATCTAATTGTGACCGGTAAATCTGTCAAATAAAGCAACAGCTATTAGTTTATGTGCAATTAAATATGGCAGTATTTCCGCCAAATTATGTAATTTGAGCACTAAACTATTCGCATATGTCTTTCAATTTTATTGGATTTTCCCATAAAAACAGTAAAATGAGCAATGGATAAATAAATAACCACAATAAAAAAACTCAAATGTCCCTACCTTTAAATACAAAAATAATTTGATATCGTGAAAACTTTCCCATGAAATAAGCAAAAACACCATTTAAAAACGGAATGGGTTCCAGAGAGCAGAAAACAAAGTCATGCATAAAATTGGGAATAAGCCATTACAAGTTGTGATGTGTTTTAGGACAAATTGCAAAGTGGTAAAATGAGCAATGACTATTCAATAATGTGCAATAGACAATGATATTTTTGCTAATGGACTAATGAACGTATACATTCCAAATAAAAGTTGTCGAGCTTCTCAAACTGACATTTTTAACAAATTATATGTTGAGCTTACCAATAACCATAAGACTGTCACTTGTATTGAATAAAATATTGTCAGTAAGGAAGATCATTTAATGTGGTCACTACTTATAAATATGGTTGAAAAAATGTGTCCATGCCAAGGGAAAGTACAAAAATCAACATGTGATAATTTTGCAATGGTCACCAAACCCTTATCAATGTTCAGGCGCACCAATCAAAACAGTAATCGAAAATAAAAAATATTTGGGCAATTTTATAATATAAAGCAGTACTTTAAAAAAACCAAATCATTTGAATGGCTTACATTTTTCAAAGAAGATTGCGAGATCGCAGTATAAAAATCGTTTCAACATCATCAACCTGTTCTTCCACGAGAAAAATTTTGGTGTTCCCGCTAAGTGGCACTACTTCACTACAGCACACGGTAAAGGTCCGAGCGATGGATAGGAGAGACACTTAAAAGATTGGCAACGCGGGCAAGTTTGCAGGGCGTAACCTTTCAAACACCAAAACAACTGTATGATTGGGCGTTAGACCACCGCAAGCTGAATGTTAAATTTGTGTCGGCTGCAGAATGCCACGAAGAAAAGGAGATATTGAAAAACCGTTTCGAATCAGCAGCATCCATTGCTGGTATCCGGTCCATGCATACCGCAGTTCCTTCAGGTATCGATTATATGCTCATGAAAACGGTTTCCAGTTCAACAACAAATTCAAGGTTCAAAATAGTATGTCGAAAGGCACACAAAAGGAACAACAAAATAATAGTGGAAAGAAGTTGCGAAATAATAAAGTTTTAAAAACATAATTAAAATAACGTTTACTTCATTTGATGGATTTTTTATGTAAAAATCCGATGAATAAGATGGCGTTGTTGTTGTTCAAATAAACACAGTAATAAATTTAAAAAGAAGAATAATAGCACATTTGGCAACAATGCCGCCAAGAAAATTATTTTTTATGGTTTTTGTGAACAATTACCTACATTATACATAATATACACTCAGTAGCAAAGAAAAAGCCGTGCAAAATTTTGCTTCCAGAAAACGCCGTGTTGGTCCATGTGGCCAAAATTGTATGTTCTTAAGGTTTATAAATTTGAAGTTTTCATAACAAATGTGAAAAAAGTTGTTGTTGTATACATAAATTTAAAAAATTCGTATTTCAGTGAAAATTTAGATAACACATTTAAAAATTTTCCTTAGCCAAAAAATACTTAGAAAATAATGTGGGCAACATTTGAACTGTTTCCACTGGTTAAATATGTTATCTTAATTTTTCACAGAAATACGGATTTTTTAAATTAGTATGTCCAGAAACGACTTTTTTCACTGATGTTAAGAAAACTTCAAATTTATAAACGTTATCAATTTTGGTCACATAAGGTCTGTACATTGGTTATAGTGTTGTAAAATTTTCATCCAAAAATATTGATAATTGACATAGTAACAAAAGGATGAAACGCGTTTTTTAGAAGCAAAATTTTGTTCGGCTTTGTTTTGCTACTAAGTGTACATAGAATAAAAATAAGAATATTGTATTTAAAACTGGAAAACAAAGTGTTTTCTGTTTCAGAACACGGAATCTCAAGAACGGTTCAAAATATCCCGAGATTTTTAGGGTATTTATGTATAAAAGTGTGAAGAGAAGATGGCGTAGTCATTTTTTAAATAAAAATATCTACATTGAGTGAAAATATAAAATGAAAAAAATGCATATTTGGCAACACTTCCACCAAGAAATTATATTTTTAATGATTTTTTTTGACAATTACCAACCAGTAGATTGTTTCTAGCCATGCTAGTACGGAGAAATACATGAAGGAGAAATATAATATTGTATAAAAACTAGAAAACGAGAAGTTCTTTGGTTCAAAACGCTGTATCTCAGGAACGGCTCAAAATACCCTGAGATTTTTAGTGTTTTTTATGTAAAATAGTGTGAGAAACACGATGACGTGGTCATATTTAAAATTAAAATATCTACATTGAGCGAAAATTGCAATATTAATTTTAAAAAGAAAAATTAGCATGTTTGGCAACACTGCCGCCAAAAAATAATATTTTTTATGTGTTTTTTGACAAATTTGAGCATTTTTACAAAAAAAATGAGCATTTTTACAAAAACTTAAAGAAAGGGGGAGGCCCCAATAACCGAGGGGTGGTCCGATCGACACAAAAATGTGTGGTGTTTCATATAATCGCAAAATGAATCATTCCTCGAAATTTGGATGAAATCCGTGAAGGTCGTGTACATGTGGTGTGGACACTTCGGCTGGAATGACCCATATTATGTTTAAATAATCAGTGACACGTTCCTCCGACAGCTCAGGTCATAAAATTTTGAGAAACTGACTTGGATGTTTCTTAACATCCAAAAACTTTCGATGTGGAAGATGGAAATAATTTACATTCTCAATATACATAAAGTCAGTATCCACAATAATATGGACAACTTAAAATTTAAGTAAAAGACAAATTTCGCATTACATTTCAATTTTTGTTGTTTATTTCATATTCGTGGGATATGATTCAACTATTCACGAAATCAAAACATAGTTATTCGGTATTTGCGTAAAATTGTCGAACTTTGCGCTAAAGTCCACCCATTAGGGCATCTTCATCGGTGTTCTATTTTTGGAACAACTGTATGCTTGATTTGTATCAGCAAAACTCGAGTGGAACCAGCTAGAGTAGACCAACTTTGCGTTCCCAGCACCGGTAAACCCGTAAACCCGGTAGACCCGCTAACACCTGTTATCCTGTCACTCATTGAAAATCAGTGATCAGAAGTTTTTTTTGTCAGAGATCGCAGTTTTTTGCAAACTTTTTACCATGGATTGATTAGACCAAATAATGTTTACTGTCAGTAGAGCGTTGTTAGCAGACGATGAGGAATACTTACTCTTTCGTGCAGCAGAAAGTTTAACAATATTTCGGAATTACTCATAATTTCACAGAAATTCCGTCAACTTACCAAAACTTTTGCAAATCGACCAACTTCCTAGATTTTCTTTAGTTTCTCGTAAATCATTAAAATATTTGTAGAATATCACAATTTATGAAATATAAATCAACCGAAAGTCCAAATAAATTCTGGGAAGCTAAATCTGCTTGTCAAAGTTTCGGTAATTTCCAGAAAGTCGTTTATGTTCTATATGATCAGCAAACTTTTTTGGAAGTTTAACCAAGTTTCCAGAAACGGTGAGAATAAAATTACAAATTAAAGAAAGACTTAAAAATGTATGTCTGTCTGTCTGTCTGCCTGTCTGTTTTTCTTAAGGTTTAAAAAGCTTCAAAAGCCTGACTTGTAGTGTTTTTGGCGCGGTGTGGGACTCACAAGGGCAATGATGGGAATAGCTTGCGTGCCTAACCACTAAAAACAATCCTTATTTTCCGTTTGCCTTCTCCCCCCTACTTCGGGGGGGCGGCTGTGCTCGTGCACTTCTCTTATTTCATGTTCCCATCGATACGTGTACCGATGTGGAGTAGCCGACCGTCATGACGTGCTCTCCTTCACGGTCACCATCGTGGGACTCTCGCTTCTTAATTATTATTTTTTTATGCATCATGCGTTGCTGGACCTCTGCTCTACTCTCAATTTGCTCCTTTCATGAGCCGTTTAGCTCCCACATACTTTGGTCGAGCCATTTAGCTCCCACACCTCGACGCAATCGACTCGAGTAGCCCCCGACGGTGGGTGTACCCTACTCCCTACTCCTACTCCCTACTTGACACAGACAACTCGAGTAGCCCCCGACGGTGGGTGTACCCTACGCTGACGAAGAGTTCCCTGGAGGCGGAACATCCTCCGAAACCGATTCTTCTGCTGTTGCTGCTCACTTCAACCGACCGGTAAGGTGCCGAAGTCAGACCAGCGATTCCAGGGGAGCCTAGCGTCCGGTTCGCTGGTGCCCCGACGACCCAAAACCGGTGTTACGACGCGTTCTACTCAACTAGTCCCCGGCGGTGAATCTAGCCTACTCCGACAGGGAGGTCCCCGACGCAAGAATTCCTCCAGAACCGATCAGTCTTGCAGTGGCTCTAGCCAGTGACGCTGGATCGTTGGTCATTTCGCCATTTTCTCTGCAACTCGGACTGCCCTATCAACAACGTTCCATGTTTCGTGGTCCAGGCACATCTTTTCGACAACATTGTCGACTGTCACGCCGTGCATATCCCTGCGCACTTCTTCGAACCTAGAGCTTTCGAAGACGACGTGCTCTGGTGTCTCCTCCAGGTTCACGCATTCTGGGCAAAAAGGTGAAGAAGCGTGACCAAACCGATGCAGATACTTCAACCATCACCCCAGGTACTTTAATGCACGCTTTGACGGAATTTCGTGTCCCCCGACGGTGATGTCAACCCGCTGAACTGCTTTGCGGTTGCTGACCAGCACTACCTCCCTCTTATGGTGAGCCAACTGCAGTTTAGCTCCAATCATCCTCGTTCCAATGATGTCCATCGTCTCCACCGTCAGCATCTCTACCTCTTCTAGAGTCTCACCCGTTATCGTAAGGACGACATCATCTGCAAAACCGACGATCTCAACTCCATAAGGCAACTTCAGCGTTAATACTCCATCGTACATCGCGTTCCACAGCGTTGGGCTGAAAATCGAGCCTTGTAGCACCCCCGCCGTGATACTGATAGATTTCTGCCCCAACTCTGTTTCGTATACCAGGACTCTGTTTTGGAAGTAACTCCCTAGTATTCAGCACAGGTAGCCAGGTACACGCATTTTGTGCAGTGCTGCGGCGATAGCCTCCCAGCTAGCGCTGTTAAAAGCATTTTTGACGTCGATCGTCACTACGGCGCAGAACCGGTTGCCTCTTCTTTTCTGCTTTGATGCCTTCTCTGCTCTCTGCACTACTATCCGGATTGCTTCCACTGTCGAGACCCCTTTTCGAAATCCGAATTTTCTTTTTGAAAGGCCATGATCGCTCCCCATGCTCTGCGTCAGCCTGTTAAGGATGATGCTTTCCAGAAGCTTCCCGAGGGTATCCAGCAGGCATATGGGTCTATGAAATGCTGAGTTTCGGCAACAACATCAGCTTCTGAACCTTTCCTCTGTCTGGGAAGTAGCCTTCATCTAGGCATTTTTGTAGTGCCGCCTTGAATGTGTCCGGGAACGCCAATATCGCGGTTTTAAGTGCTTCGGACCCTTCGCAACTAATAGTAACTCTTCATTGGAGATCCGTGCAGTTGCATCTTCAGCATCTTCGTATGGCGAAGGCGGCCACAGCGTTGAGTGGTGATGCGGAAAAAGACCGTCCACGTTCATCTTCAATTTGTCCGGGCACATTTCAACAGGTGTCGCTGGACGCTTAAACTTCGCCACCACGGCTCTATAAGCGTTGCCCCAAGGGTTCTCATCGGCGATAAATACCTCCTTGTCGAAGTCCTTTGTCTTCCACTGTCGCTCGCAGGCCCTCGTTCTCCTCGTTGCAGTGGGGCCTCACCGGCCGAAGCTGTAGAGGATCGGCTGGTGGTCACTGTGTGAGTATTCCTTGCTTACTCTCCAGTTCATGTCTTTCATAAGCGACGCGCTGCAGAATGTAATATCGATGATGGACTCCCGACCGTGTTTACGGAATGTGCTGACATTCCCTTCGTTGCACAGCCTTACATCCAGCTTCGCCAGAGCTTCAAGTAGACTGTGCCGCCTTGTATTCGACCACTGCTTCTTGTGAAAGAGCTTTCACGGTAGCATCGTCACCCAGGGATTTTGCCACGAGTTCCCTGTACACTGAGCTCTTGACAGATGGGTCTTTTTTCAGCTCCAAGATCATCTCGCCTATCTGCGAACGCCGTGTTTTGACCACATTCTTGCCCAACTCTGTCAGCACTTGGGTCCTTCCTCACTTTCTTGTGAAGCGCAGCGAACGTTGTTGTGTCGTTCGCCTCAACGATCAAAGCATCCCCCTTGTACTACTCCCTAGAAGGCCAGCGCTTTTATTGCTTCTTCTGGTCGTTCTTCTCTTCCTTCTCCTTATCTTTTTTCTTCTTTTGTTTTCTCCTTTTCGCCTGCTGCCTTTCTACGGCACGCCATTCGCCGCCCCTTGCATCATCACTATGATTGCTAACGCCTTTCTGCTCATTCCTCGGTTTTATCGGGTCTTCCTGTTTTCCGGGCGAGCTTTCTCAGCTGTTTCCGCTCTCGTCCTGAGCACATTGGCTGTTTCCACCCGCTTTTGCTTCTCCTTCTGCAGCAACCACAACAACTTTGATGGCCGTCACCATATCTTGCAGCTCCTTATAGAGATTTTTCTGTCTGTCTGTCTGTCTGTGTGACTGTCTGCCTGTCTGTCTGTCTGTCTTTGAAAATTTGACAAAGTGTTTCAATGTTTTATTTTTTATTTTTTTAAAAGTGATCAAATGAAGTGTTAATTTTAAATTCTTCTAGTTTCCCAATCACAATCGTGCTACTAATACGCTCAAAAAAAGTTTTTTTCAAAAAACTAGTGTTTAAAAAAAGTGAAAAGTGAAAGAAATATTGGCAAACATGAATGGATCATATGAGCGGAGGCGCTAATTACACGGAGAAATCCAGACGTGTGGCGTTTGCGTGTTTTTCTCTTCTACTATTCTAGCTTTCTGCTTTCATTCGTTTTTGCCGTTCGATATGTATGTATTCTCGTTGCAGTTCAAAACCGGAAAGAGTCACTCACGCAGATCTATGTAACTAATTTTCCATATATTGGAAGGGTATTGCATCTGGTGCGCTGTGTAGCTCATCAGATGTATTCTACAGCGCGCTTGATGCGCCACAGTGCAAACGTACGAAACAAGAGCGGAATCGACTGGCGCTAGTGGGGTTTTCCGGTTTTCGATTTCGACGAATCCTTGTGGTGAGTTGGATTAGTGACCGTGCAGGGATTTGCGTCGAAAAGGGAGAGAGGCATAAGATACAATTTCTTCCCGAAGAAAGGTTTACCCTAAATTTAACAACTTTTCTCAATCATTGCCTGTTTAATGCCCCTTCTCTTGTTAATTTGTCATGTGCTCTGGGGAGCATTGTGTCAGACGAGGTTTAGGCTGAATGAGGGATCGGTCCTCAATCCCTGCCCTTCGGTTCAGAAAGGGGTATGGGCGCGTTCTGTCGAGTCGGTCGCGGCAGATTTCATGTGTGAATCGGCTGCCCCATCAACGTTCAAAAGTGCCTGAACCAAATGGACAGCTTGTAATTATCACTTGAAGATGCGATGGAGGATCATTGCCCTGTTATTCCCAAATGAAGCACGTTGTAAAACGTTTCTTGTATTCTAAAACCAATTATGATGGAATTGAGTAAACGAGCAAAAACTCAACGGGAATGATCTCTCATATGTATCCGTCGAACCATTCTGAACGGCCGTTGTGAGAATATCACCATGAAAATCTCACATGCGCATAGCGTGTTACCAATCACTAATCCCTTTTCCTTTCTATTCTCTTCCCTATTCTATGAACACGAGCAATATCATATCGTCATCCTAAAGTCAACTCTTCAAATGCAGTAACATCGAGACAACATAGAGCAATAAAGAACGGTATAAACCCTAACCAATTTTACTTTCAGACAAATTTTCTAACACAAGGTAAGCAATCAACATTACACCATTACAAAATATACTGAATATCATCATATCGACATAATATATAACGGGAAAAGGGAGGGACCATCAGGGCACCCAAGTGAAACGATTTGGATAGGGAGCATGGGACTGCCTCCTCCCTATTGTTAACATTTCGTGGAACGAGGGCGGGCTCTTCGACCCCATCTATTGGGTTGATTCTGTCAATCGAGGGCTCGACTCTAATGCTGTATGTGTGAACTTGCTTTTGGAAGGAGATTCTCTTCCCTTTATTCGCGGGTTTCGCGTAAGTGGCCCTTCATACAGGAGCTTGAAGATCACAAACAACAGTAGAATCCTGATCAAATCGTTTTTCAGATTATTCCACTGCTATGGAAAGTTACCTTGCTACAATAGATGGTAGTATCTCATCATCATCATCAATGAGGGATCGGTCCTCAATTTCGGAATTTTGACGTATTTATGTGGTCTTTATAAATAAACCACCCACACTTGTGAGTGAACTCACTAGCATCCTTACTGTTGGTCTAAATCGGTCCTCAAACTCGATGTTTTAACATATTTTTGTATTCTACTGAAATAAACCACCCACACTTGTGAGTGACTCCAACAGCATCACTACTGTTGGTTTAAATCGGTGCCAAAATTTAAATAATTTTACTGTTCATCTCTGTGCCGAGAATAAACCGGGAACATATTAAAATATCTTTAACGCTGGCGACGTCAGCTGAATTCCACACACCGTTTGCCAAAACGGATCCTGCTGCAAACCCAACCATTTTATCAAACATTCTGTCAACATATTCCTACCCATTCCCTACTTGACCTGCATTCGGGCGGGGCCGGCGCTGGTATTGCCTAAGTTTGGGATCACCAATTCTTACACATTGAGGATGTATGCTAGTCCCAAGCATCATCTGTTGGTTCTCGTTGTAATAACAGCTTATCTGGCAATAACGGAGTAGCAACCTCGGAAGGTCAATCATGCTCATGCTCATGCTCAATCGATGGCTCGATTCTAGTGCTGTAGGTGTGTACTTGCTTTGCTCTCTTCCCTGTATTTTCGGGTTTCACGTAAGTGTCTCTATTCCACTGCTATGGAAAGTAACCTTGCTACAATATATGATAGTATTACATCATCATCATCATCATCATTTCGTCATCGTGTCGGCTTAAACTTTAAACCCGTAAGAGGACCCCTCGGCACACTGGGTTTACTAACTGGCCTCAATTTAACGAGGAAATTTTATTCCCCAGGTGATCACTAAATTATACACTGTATCGCTCGTACAAAATTGTTCCGAGCGAGTTAAGTCACACTAAGGCTAAGGAGTGTATCGAAAAGTAGTTATAAACTTCCAAATAATAAAATAGGCATGAAAACATGGTTAAAATTAACATACTATTTCAGTTTATTATAGCTTAACATGTTTACAAAAGATCCAAACGGAAAAACTAGTCATCATGTTCATTTCTGTAGAATGCCCGTACCTTTGATTTGACACCTGCCATCAAATTCTGCACAGTGACCTTTGTGCACTTCCTGGATGCCGCTGCCCAATTTTTCTTAAAATCGGTCATGTTTTGGGACACTGTACCATCCTTCTTAAATATACGCTTGACTATTGCCCAATAGCGTTCGATCGGTCGCAACTGGGGACAGTTTGGTGGATTGATGTCTTTTTCTACGAACTTGATGTTATTCTCCGTCAGCCACTGTAGAGTGGATTAGGCGTAATGTGCCGATGCCAAATCTGGCCAGAAGAGAGGAGGGGACTGGTGCTTTCTATACAATGGTAGCAACCTGTTCTTCAAACATTCCTTTTGATAAATCTCAGCATTTATAGTTCCTTTTGTATAGAAAATTGAAGAACGCAAGCCACGTATGCAAATAGCATGCCAAATGAGCACCTTCTGACCGAATTTCTCCATCGCAACAGTCGTATCTGCGGTTGGTACACGTTCCCCAACAGATTTAGTATAAAACTGCGGCCCCGGTAGCGTTCTTGAATCTTCTTTAACGTATGTTTCGTCATCCATCAAAATGCACTGGTCGACATTGTCCAAAATGCAGCTGTACAGCTTTCGAGCCCTGGTTTTGGCACGAGACTTTTGTTCCGGAGTTTGTTTGGGCACTTTCTGCTTTTTGTACGTCTTCAAGTCATTCCTGCGCTTGATTCGTTGAATCATTCCGATGCTGGTCCTGAACTTCTTGGCTAGATCGCGAGTAGAGGCAGATTTGTTCCGTTGAATATAATCCACAACTTTTTGGTCCAAATCGGGGTTGCTGGAGCCGGGTTTCCGGCCACTTCTTGGTAAATCCTTGAGGGAGCACTCCTTACCAAACTTTTCGATGATGCGTTTTACACTTGCCGGGTGAACATTTACTCTTTTCGCAATCTGGTTGTAAGTAACACCCTTTTCGGTGCACCAAGTGTGCAGAATTTTCTTTTTAGTCTCAAATTCAATTCGCGACATTTTGAATACAACTTTATCAACGGAAATGAATGAACCGAATAATCATTTTTGACATGTAAACAAAGCAAATGGCGCTTACACGCTAAAAATATATACAGTAGTTTATGCGTAATAACGCATCGAATGTTTATAACTACTTTTCGATACACTCCTTAGGTCCTTTTATCGTTTATGTGTGATGAATATTGGTTGGTAAATGACAGGACAAGGCGTACCATTTGTACTTTACGTACCTGTAGGTATTACATAGATCCTACTGCAATCCTTGGCCTCTTGTCCAGAAACTTCTATCCCTATCTCCCCGGAGTGCCGACTAGAGTATGAGTAACCAGGTCATAAGATCAGGTCACCAACCCCGGCGAGACTTTGATCATATGCTAACAGGGAAGAAGGGCTGCTCTCTTCGCTCTATCTGAGCGTCTGTTCTCCATGTTAGGAGCGGCGAATCATCGTCCTCGTGCCTGCGTGGGACTCTTAACAGTGCTGTGCACGATGGTCGACCGGCGCGACAGGGGGTTGAGGAAAGCTCTACAAATCCGGCCGTAAAAAATATAAGTACCGGAAACACACAATGTTAATACCAACCGGAATAATCGGCAAAGAACAAGGCGACAAAAAAGAACTGCAAATTGCTCCCGGTTAGTGATAGGATAATCTACGACGAACTTCAACCACGGAATATTGAAGTCGTAGCATTGTAGAAACTTTGCCGAAGAAGGCATAGCTGTGGCATCACCAGCATGTTCTGCACCGGCTTTAGAAAGCTCGATTCAAAGTAAATCTGGACGTACGGTTTAATACACCACCACGTCCCTGGTGGTTGAATCAGAAAACGTTTGACAGGCATTTGTTGATGTTTCATTGACAAATAAATTACTGAAAAGTATTTCTCGATTGATCGACGCATCTTGAAATTACGGATCATGGAACTTGTATTGTGCACAAACATCTAGAGAACCCTTCGTGGCCTTCTGCCTCAAAAATAGCAAAAGTATTAAAATTCCCAAAGTCAACGTCCCAATCAAACGTTACAAGAATACTCTGAATGTGGCTCTAGGGACAAAGAGCTGAGGAGAAAGGTGTTGAGGTACGTGAAAGGAATCCCAGGTGTCTCCATACGTGATTTGGCAAGAAATACGATTCCAACTTTTACTCAGTACGTAATATCCTTTCAAGATAAGGATATAAGTCTTTTTGTGCCATTAATCATCCGATTCGCTCCCTGAAAGAAAATTTAGTGGTCAAAAAGCGAGCACGATTACTATACGAACGAGTTTTGACGAAATTTGATGGCTGTATTTTATTGGATGACGAGACATATGTCAAAATGGATTATAACCGAATCCCCGAACGAAAATGTTACCTGTCAACTGGTAGTGGGTATGTCCCTTCCAGGTATAAATTTGTTTTAGCTGATAAGTTTGCTCGGAATCTAATGATTTGGCAAGGAATCTGAAGTTGTGGCCTTCAAACCACATCTCACACAATGACGTCGAAGGTTTCGTCGCCAAAGAGATTAATCCTCGCACTTTCCTGAGTTCAGACCGATCGAAAAATATTCGGCAATTGTCAAGCCAAAACTTGGAGGATGCGGTAAAGAAGTGACAAATTCCCATAAAATGCGTTTAAAGTGGAATAAATTGGCCAGAACAGTGTCCCAGCGACTGTGCAGATCATGATAGCATCGATCACAAGTAAAGTGCGACAGTTCGTTCGAAACGGTGAAATGTAATATTTTGAAAGCTGAATAAATACCCTTTTGTTAGACGTTTTGATCAACCGTGTATGTTGTTTAATTCTTGAGTTATGATCCACTTGAATGCGTGCAAATTAACTTTGAATCGGGCTTTAGAATTCAACTTTTCCGAAGCCAGCCTTTCCTCTATTTCCAGAATCTTTAAACTAAATTCCTCAACAAAAAAAAACCGTACATCCTTCCAACTCTGCTCCGTCAGGCCAACACCAAAGGAAAACTCCGCCACGCTCGGTCGCAACGAGGGTGCCATAATCGCGCCGGCTCGGGAACGGTGTATTTGTCCACCACCACGAGCACCAAGAGCCGCCAAACCAGAAGATGTGCATGCAGTAGCCCCATTTCATCCAACTACAGCATTCCAGACCGCGTCGGCGTTTGCGCCGAGACTCACCACGTGCTCTCGATGCCATTTCCGAGATCCTGAGTATTGGTGTCATCTGTTTTCCATCGAATGGGCAGAGGGAAAAGTGAAAGCGATTTTCTCGCTCCAGTCACGTCTGGTTCCCCCCCTTCGTCGTCATAGCGCTACGAGGGCATACGTACTGACGTCATCCGCTAGTGCGTCGTTTTTCTTACACCACCAACTGCCGTCGGTTGTTTTAGTTTTATGTTCCACGAACATTCACGAAAGGTTTACATCGATGACGTCAACGGATGCGGGATGAGGGGTAATGACGTTACGATGAGAGCACGATTGAGTTATTTTTCGGCATTGGGTAATAAATCCTGCCAAGTTGTATCAATAAAATAAATCAAAAGATCTTTGACGTTCTTCAACGAAGCAAACTTTCAAATCTGCATGTTATTCTACGAGCTAAAGATAAACGCCAGTCTAATTTTAAACAGGAAAATACTATTTATTTTTATCGGCTGCTTTGAAGCTGTCACAGCCAACTGTGGTAGGCATTAACCTCCTCGAAACTCAGAGCAAACAAATGTTAAACTTACCACCATGATCCAGATAAACATGTCAAAGCCGTTGACAACTCGACGAACGTGTAAAGACACACCTTTCATCAGGACGAGTCTCAACTTGACTTTCTAAATAGGAAATGTTTGTTTATATACATTGCATGACCTGCGAATTATGGGTGTGAGTTTTGATCTCATTGACGTCACTCTTGTCAGCCAGTCCCTCGGAAATTTTATCGTAAATAATTTTGAAGGAACGTCAGGGCAAAATCGATGACTCCTGTTTGAGCTTCAGTGTTTACAGGTTGCTGATTTAGCGGCAATAAAAATAGTGAGCGTAGTCGTTTCCAATAGACGGGGTGCCACCTAAAGGAGAAATGAATCAATCAAGGTAAATTGAATGGATTGATTTGAGATTATTAAGCGCCGTTCATCAATTGTTATTTAATCGGTTGGTATGTGCGATGGAGTAATTTTTAATCTTTCAAACCTAGATTAAAGCTCGATTCACTGAAAATCTGGACACAATTCTTTTTTACAGCACTTCTAATGGTCCGTTCTCAAATGTTTTGACAGCAGATTGTTTATAAAGCTTTAATGTTTCAGTGGTAAAAGTTGTGTTACAATTCATAAAGAATTAAAGAAAAAGTCGCGGTAGATGAAAGCCGAAGAAAGGAAACTAATTGGTAGTTGATACGTAGAAAAACTAGCTGTTCCAGTAGCATAACTAACAAACGTCGAGTTGTAGGTTTCCAACTATCGAACCGAATTGCGACCAAGATTGCAAAGATTCTGTCTGTCTGTCTGTCTGTCTGTCTGTCTGTCTGTCTGTCTGTCTGTCTGTCTGTCTGTCTGTCTGTCTGTCTGTCTGTCTGTCTGTCTGTCTGTCTGTCTGTCTGTCTGTCTGTCTGTCTGTCTGTCTGTCTGTCTGTCTGTCTGTCTGTCTGTCTGTCTGTCTGTCTGTCTGTCTGTCTGTCTGTCTGTATGTCTGTCTGTCTGTCTGTCTGTCTGTCTGTCTGTCTGTCTGTCTGTCTGTCTGTCTGTCTGTCTGTCTGTCTGTCTGTCTGTCTGTCTGTCTGTCTGTCTGTCTGTCTGTCTGTCTGTCTGTCTGTCTGTCTGTCTGTCTGTCTGTCTGTCTGTCTGTCTGTCTGTCTGTCTGTCTGTCTGTCTGTCTGTCTGTCTGTCTGTCTGTCTGTCTGTCTGCTCTGTCTGTCTGTCTGTCTGTCTGTCTGTCTGTCTGTCTGTCTGTCTGTCTCGTCTGTCTGTCTGTCTGTCTGTCTGTCTGTCTGTCTGTCTGTCTGTCTGTCTGTCTGTCTGTCTGTCTGTCTGTCTGTCTGTCTGTCTGTCTGTCTGTCTGTCTGTCTGTCTGAACCTAATAGACTCTAAAACTACTGAACCGATCGGCGTGAAATTTTGTATGCAGGGATTTTTGGGGCCGGGAAAGGTTCTTATGATAGTTTAAGACCCCTCCCTGCTCTGGAAAAGGGCGCTCCCATACAAATGACACACTAATTTCTACATAACTCGAGATCTAATCAAGCAAAAAAAATCAAATCTAGCATGTGTGAGTCTTCGAAGGCAAGAAAAGTTTCTATGATAGCTTGAGAACCCTCCCCGTTCTAAAACGGAGGGCTCCCATACAAATAAAACACAATATTCTGCAACACTCGGGAACTATTCAAGCAAACGGAAAGAAATTTAGCATGTGATGGTTTTCGAAGACAAAAAATGTTTCTTTGCTAGTTTGAGACCCCTCCCCATCCTAATTGTGGGGGGGGGGCTCCGATACAAATGAAATACAATATTCTGCATTACTCGAAAACTAATCAAGCAAATGGAACCAAATTTAGTATGTGGTGGTTTTTGAAGACAAAAAATGGTTCTATGTTGATTTGAGATCCTTCCCCTTTCTGAAAGGGGGGGGGGGGATCCCATACGAATGATACGCAAATCCTTGCATAATTCAAGAACTAATCAGAGAAATGGAACTAAATTTGGCATGTAGAAGTTTATGTAGGAGAGAAATGTTTTTATGGCGATTTGAGACTCTTCCGCCATATAAGGAGGAGGGGGGGGGGGGCTCTCAAACAAATGGAACACAAATTTCTGAATGTTCTGATAGAAGCTTTAACCCCTTCTTAGTCAACAAAAACTCTTTCCAAAAAAACAACCATTGTTCATTCATTTAGTTGCAGGCGTAGCAACGCTCGCACCGGAGTCAGCTAGTTATCGATAAAAAATAATTTATATTTTATATTTTAAACTTACAAATTCGTTTTACGAGATACGCAAAGTAAAAAGTATGTGTTTTTAGTTTTTAGTAAGCATCCAAAACAAAAACGTAGTGCATATGGATTGTCAGTCATATGAATCAATTGCAAATGTACCAAAAGTTCTGATAACTTCCCTGAAGTTCTATGCAGAACTTTCCTAAATTTCTCTGCAAAACGTCCCTGATGTTCTCTGCAGGTTTTCCCAGTACTAATCTGCAGAACGTTCATGGAGTTCTCTGAAGTTGTCTAAAAACTACAAGGTACAGCCCCATTGGGTTGTTTGGAATTATGACGTAGGACTACACAGCTAAACCTTAACTATTCAGATTTTACAACGCCATATTCTTTGGATTAACCCTATCAGGCCTAGATTTTTCCAAGGGTTATTATACAAGCATTTTGGTTTGTTCTGATTAAATTGGTTCTCAACAACATAGAAATGATCGTTATCGTAGATAGTTTTGTATAGGCCAAGAGGCTACGGTTACTACTGTATATCTTAAGTTCTGAACTCAAGTCAGATTTTATTAACTTGAACATCCCAATCTGACAATGACTGGTGACCTTTCAAAAGATTCACTGAATGTTTTTGAATGCATATCGTCACCTTTCATAGGTTATAAAGCTAATGTTACGACTGTAGAACCCAACTTCTGAACTCAAGGCCAGTTTTGGTTACCTAGAACATCCCAAGATATCTCATTCTAACTGTTTACTTTCCAACAGACTCACTTAAATTGGTCAAATGCATATTATTACTTTGTTAGGTCCAGTTACAGCTGTAGACTTTCAGTTTTGAATTTCAGGATAGTTTGGATAACCTACAAGATTATCCCATAATGTCTGTTGGTCTTCCTCGATATTCAATGACTATGTTTCAATACACAGCATAGCCCAGAATGTTTTTGTTGCAACTTAAGGTTCTGTGTTCTGATCACAAGGATAGTGTGGATGTCATATTGCATTATAATATTTGTTGACGTTCAAAAATATTAATTTAATATGTTTGAATGTTTATTGTAACTTTGTATTGCCTAAAAATTACTGTTACAACTGTACATCTTTATTTCTGAACGCTGATCAAATACCTAGAATATCCCAATTTATGTCGCATTACCTGTTGACCTTCTACATCATTCAATGAATGTTATTAAATTCATATTGCTTCTTTGCATTCACCAAAAACCTACTGTTACAACTGTAGATCTTATATTCTGAACTCAAGAACAGTTTGGATGACCACGATCATCTCAGTTTTTCTCGTAATGTTTGTTTACGTTCTAAAACATTGACTGAATATTGTTGAATAGGTTGCGTTACTTTTTGTATCCCAAAAAACTATAGTTACTACTGTAGATCTTAAGTGCTGAACTAAGGACAGTTATGATAACCTAGAACATCACAAAATTATCAAATAATGACTGTTCACCTTCCAAAGGGTCATTCAATATGTTTGAATACATATCGTAACCTTATATAGCCCTTAAAGCTACTGTAACAACTGAAGTTCTGAACTCAAGTGCATTTTGGATAACCTAGAACATCCCAGAAAGAAACAGAAATATTTAACGTTGATCAACAAAAACTTAATTATACGTATGCATATGTACCATATTCTAAAACAACGCTTTATACTTTTAATAAGGCATTTGATTTTCCTTCCTGAACTTTTTCATATTCATGAAGTTCTAAGTTGTCAGTTAGGTCTTAAACTCATATGTTTTTTTATATATTTCCCAGACATAAGAACTGATGTGGAACAAATTTGCCGCAGACAGAGTACACTTTTATTCAGTCTGTGATTTTATACAGTCATTATCCTTCTGGGGTCATATGTGACCCCTTAGGTCTAAAGGTTAATATACTTTTCAAGACAAGGCTTAACAGTAATGAATTGTTCAATAGTATGTGGCCCAAAACCAACATATTTTTCCATTAAAGTAGATGCGAAGAAATATTTCCCATCGATGGGTGCAAAAATTATGTTTTTTTTTTAGAAATGACTGAGATATTAACGTTCGGTAGCAATGCGATTTTTTTTAGTTGTACCCCAGTATAGACAACAAAAACGTACTGCTACGTCAAAAACCGTCTCTGAAATACTTCTCTAAAGTCCTCTGAAAAACTACCTTGAAGCTCTCTGCAGAACTTCCCCGAAGTTCTCTCAGAACTACTCTGAAGTTCTTTGCAGAACTTTCCTGAAGTTCTCTGAAAAAACTTCTCTGAAGTTTCCTGGAGAACTTCCCTGCAGTTATAAGTTCTCAGAAGAAGGTGACTAATTCTTACACCAGTAGGTCCCAAATACGATTTTTTTTCTTGGCTCAGACAGTACTAGCACATTGGTCCTTAATAATACGCCTAATAATAAACTCACACGAACACACTCTCAAATATTCTGTCAAAATAACACAGCAAATCAAAACAAAGACGCAAATATGTACAGCAAGGTGCTGGCTTCAAGGTGTACTTCGGACCAAGGGGTTCTACAACAGTGACCTAATTTCAAAGCGCTAGTTGCATATTGATTGTTGATATTATCACATTATAGAGTAAATTTTGGATATGGATCTTTGGTGGTTTTTTACGAATTGTTGTACCATCGTTGATGCTTTGATGGCTTTGTTACATCGCGTCCTCATGATTTTGGGACTGCACAGCCTGTCAGTTATTGTTGCGCCCATGTAATTCCACTCCTTTGACACAGTATGTTCTATTGCGTTTAATTCTAGTGTAAAGGGCAAACACGAAATTATTGCGACACCGAAAATGTCATGCCAATTATCTTATAATGTTTAGAATCAAACCAAAATTTTAGGGTAGTTTTATACATATATTTACTTCAAAAATCAAAAAAAAAGTTAATCGATGGAGCCTTGAGTGTAAAATTGAACGCATTTTCACTTGATGCCCTCCATCAAAGTCTTTACAGTGTCATCCGGTACCAGTTTCTCAGGTTTTTTTTTTCCATTTTCTTAACATGTCCTTCTCGTCTTTGACTGTCTTCTTGCTCTTCCGAGTACTGCTCCACCGGGCGCAGCTCCGGACAGTTTGGCGGATTCATGGCCTTTGGAACAAAATGGACAGAATTGGCCTCATACCACTCCAGGACACTTTTAGAATAGTGGCATGATGCCAAATCTGGCCAAAATAGCGGAGCTTCGTCGTGCTGCCACAAGAACGGCAAAAGGCGCTTCTCGAGGCACTCAGATTTGTAGATCTCGCCATTTACTGTGCCCTTTGTCACGAAAGGCTCACTCCTCAGTCCGCAAGAGCAGATGGCCTGCCAAATGAGATATTTGGAGGCGAACTTCGACATTTTCTTCTTCTTAAATTTGTCGTCCACATAGAACTTGCTCTTGCCGGTGAAAAACTCCAACCCCGGAATTTGCTTAAAATCGGCTTTTAAATACGTTTCGTCGTCCATCACACAGCAGCCATATTTTGTCAGCATCTTCTCGTAGAGCTTCCGTGCCCGAGTTTTAGCCGTCGATTGTTGCCACTCATCGCGGTTTGGGAAGTTCTGTACCTGGTTTGTATGTAGTCCAGCTCTCTTCTTTGCATTCTGGACGTAGCTCTGCGACATGCCGATTTTTTTAGCCAAATCACGGCTTGAGACGTTGGGATTTGCTTTAATCATCCGCTTCACCTTTCCTTCCCTCTTTTTGTTCTCCGGTCCCGGTTTTCTTCCAGCTCCTTTGCCGTGGTCCAACGTCAACCGCTCCTGGAACCGCTTCAACACTCTGGAGACGGTTGAATGGTGAATGTTCAACATTTTTTCCAACTGCCGGTGCGACAGGCCAGGAAATTCCAGGTGTTTGGAAAGAATTTGTTCTCTCGACTCGCGATGAAAAAGTTTTCACATTCGAGCAGCATCACAACCACCAAAATGATCGACAGTTGCTTCCTGCTGGTTCCAAAAATCGTGGAAGTATTTCAAGGAGTCATCATAATCCGCTCTGTCGTTGTTTGGGCTGGAATAACTCATTCCGGCAAAACCCCTTTGTTCTTCATCCATAAGGGGGTGAAAGTGAATCAAGCGGTCTATCAGAAGCTACTTACTGAATGGCCTTCTAACTCACCGGATTCGAATCCGGAGGACTATTCGGTATGGTCCATCTTGGAGTCAAGAGCCTGCATTACACCAAATAAATCACTAGAACATCTAAAAACATCTCTTTTAGGGGTTTGGGAATAAATATCTGTCGAGGAAATCGTGGCCATCCTGGATAACTTCCCGAAACGTTTGATGGCGTGCATATCACCACGAGGCAGCCATTTTGAAATGAAAAAATAGAACTTATAATTTGCAAAAATATACACTGAAAGTTAATTTTAGTTTATATTACAAAATCTATAGTAATACTCACAAATCCATTCGTTGTTTTCTGCAACGAAACTGATTTGTTCTTTTTATGAAGATACATTCGTAATTCATGACACACGCGCAACTGTAAAAGCACCAAGCTTTTGCGACACTGAAAGAACATTCGTACATTGAACGAAAATAATACAAAGAGTTACGAATATTTGGTCACAAATTAAAAAGAAACGTCTCTCTGGTGGTTGCGTGAATGACTGACAGATCTACTTTATCGACTTAAAATGTAATTGACAAAAAAACGCAACCACGTGAAGTTGTCCAGCGTTTTTTTTAAATGTTTCTAACATGGGGTTCGAACCTGAATATTGGGAAAGTGCTGATTCTGAATCCGTGGTTGATCTCACGAGGCTACGCTGACTCGTGGGAACATGTTTGATTAATGAGCATAAAGTTATAGCTCTCGACAGCGCTTTAATTTTTATTTTGGGTTAGATAAATTATTCTTGCTCATACCAGCAGCACCACCATCATGCATGAGTATGGTATAAAAGAGAAACAGAGATTGGCTGGTCATCACGAAGTTCATTTCGTGCATTTTACAAAAAGGTGAAATGATAGCATTTCACCAGATAAAAAGCATTATGAAAATTTCTTACAATATACGAGACATGTGTTCTATGAACAAAATCCATGTTTACGAAACGTGTGAAAGCTACTTTACGAAAATAAATTTTCAGTGTAGCTATAACAAACAATACATATTGATTTTTTAATCCAACAATAAGAGATAACTAGAAATGAGAAGGAACATTAGTATTTTCCATTTAATTCTAGCTACCTTTGCTTATCTTGACAGACACGCGTATTTCGTCTACAATGTGCTTACTTCTTCAGTGTCTCGTACTAATAACTCGACTGTTCGACAAAAAGCTTCGCATCGTGCAAGAAGGGTCAGTTTTAACGATATCTTTTTTCAAAACCTAACAAATTCTAACTTATCAAATGTTTTCCAAAGAATTTTCTAAACAAAAAGTTTTATTTCTAACCTCAGGTTGTTTGGACTTCATTTTAACAAATTGAAGAAAAACGGTTAATTAATCAGCAATAACTACTCGAATAAAAGGCTTCTTCCATGTATGAGTACCATTCCCATTTCAACGCTGTTGTTTCTCTCGCTGGTTTTTTCCATTGGGTTCTCAATATTAGTTCTGTTGTTTTGCCTCAGCGGAAAGAGCTTCGTTTTCTGAGCACAAAAGATATTCTTTTCGATGATTAAGTCGATTAAGTCGATATTTTACGCGAAATGATAGTTTCGCCTTTTGGCTCTCAACTCGCAGATTGACAAAGTATCATCAAGAGACGCCAAAATGGTGAATAAAGATTATGTAATTGTGCTAATTTCAAATAGTTCAAGGGCACCAAAAGAGTTCTGAATTTTTAAATTGTGATTCCATATTTAATGCTGATTTCGTATATGCTTTTATCTCTATACCCCTTAAGAATTCAATTCTCTCTTTCGAAATGAGAGAGAGAGTAAGAGAATTGGAAAGAAAGCATGATGTAATAATCAACCGTTGTGCATAATACCCCTTGGCAGCATGCTTGGATGGTTTGAATATACAGCTTCATAGGTTATTGCGATGATGAAAAGTGAGGTGTATTTTTCATAGGAATCCCCAGAGTTAAAAGATGAACTCAACCATGCTTCTCGGAGAATTTCTGTAGTTTTTACCGTCACTAAATACTCAGCGAAGGTAGTTTCCGATAGATAAGAAACGTGAATCGATTCAAGCATGCATGCGCAACGAATCAACGCCACCTGTGTCTATAGCTGTATTCGTGCAGTGTGATATTGAACTTGAGTGCTAGCAGGCGGGAAAATAGGCTTGTTGTTGTTGCCGTGGTAGCAATTTTCGATGGGCATAAAGAGAGGGAGAAAGTCCCCGTAGGCATGGAAAAAGCTGTAAGTGATGATGATACGTGTTCTGATTGTTGCGTCAGGTGGAATGTTCTGGGCGAGAAAGAGGAATTCACGCGTAACACGTGTAAAGTGCGTTTCTACCCATCGTGAGCAATGACTTCAAACGTTAATTCCTTATGAATAATGGCAAACCGACGAAAAAACTAACTGCATTATCCAGGAGGGCAACCCACTGGGATTTCCGAGAAGAACCCTGAAAAAAACCGAAAAAATCCTGAGAATGATGCACCCTTGGCGTGCCTCTAGCGAGATGATGTATTGACAAATTCATCCAACGGTGGAGTCGGTGGTCGTTCGGGAGAAGTTTGGGAGTGTTCTGCTGTTTTTCCAACATGATCAAAACAATTTCCATAAAAGTTTTTTCTAGACTAACACTAAGTGCGGAAGAGCCAAGATGTAAACAAATCACATTCTATTATTTTTGATTGAACAATTTGAGTACAACTATTTTTTCTTGATAAAAACATTGAAGTCAATTATACACTTCCTTCAACAAGAAAAATAATTGATGGCGTTCTTCCGGATCACATATTGCTGTAGTTATTTTTCTGTCCGCCGCTTTTTTCTGGCTTCAAATCCTGGCTAATAGTTCAAAATTTCAGGCAAATAATTTTCTAATCATAATATTCTTATTTCGACTCGAGCTGGTAGTATATATTTACGGATTTTATGCGTAAATGTAACTTTCTGTATCAAAACTTGAAAATAACCGTTAGGCCTAAATCAAAAAGCAGAAGTCATTCGCCGCATAACTGCTAGGCAAAATTTCCTCCTCCATGCTTCACCGTGCCTTTGATGTGACGCTCCTGAAGCTCCTCACTTGATCTTCACTACACACAAACCCCACCGCTTTCGATTAAAACGCTCGAATTTTGATTCCTGCGTCCAGAGAACCGTTCTCCAGAACTCTACGGACTAATAAGCATGCTCAATATCAAACCAAACCGTTTGGTTTTGTTTGCCTTGGTGATAAATGGGCGCTTCCGGGCAACTTGGTTAATCAGCCACTGTGCTACAACTGATAGCTGAAGGGTTTCCTGGATCTCACGGACAGTTACTTTTGGGTTTTTCTTGACTTCGCGCATGATCTTGGTGTCCGTTCTCGCATCCGTTTTGCGCTTCCTACCTCTGTCTGGACGATCCACCACTGATCTGAACCGTTTTTGTTTCAGTAGCGATTCACCGTTTTGCACATCACGAACCTCCAATTTTCGGAATTCACAAGGAAATTGCATTCGAAATTACTACGTTCTCAATTTTTCAACTGAATCAAACGCGATCACGAACAAGTGCACCAAGTCGGGTTGCAACGGGTTTGCTTCAAAAAACGTCAAAACATCAAAACCTAAACAATCGAGGGGTTTTTCGACGGAAACTTATTGAAAACATATCGATTTTTGAAGTGGGCACTTATTTTTGTCTCTTTTTTTTTCAATACGATTTGTTTTAAGTCGAAATCTTTTAATTATTATTATTATTCCATAAGTGAAACTTGAAAAGAATATGAAAAATAAGATATCAAAATAGACTACAGTGTGTTTACTTTCATTTGAACCAAATAAATGAGAGAAATACAAAAAATGATGAGGTGGGCACTTTATTTTGCCTATCAGTGTAATGTTGTTGATATCCTTTGATCGGTGTTGCGCCGTCGATAGTTTCGTAAAGGTTTCATCAGATGATTTTGCTTAGCGTTGATGAAAATAAATTTATTTAAGAAATTTGTGACCTATGTTCAGATCAACTCAGATTTCGTAACAAAAAGCCATGTTTTCCTCCTCTGTGTAGACCAGCCGGACAATTATGAACGTATATCAGCCTTAGCTAGGTAAGAATATTCGCGCTTTTCTCAACTTCTCTTGAGTTTCCTCCACCGTCACCAAAACCTCAATTAATCCTGCCAACAGAACTCCTCATTCAACGTCGCAGCTTTGATTCCATCGCGTTGTCTATGTCTATGGATGTTAAAACATAATTAAGACTCCGTAATACAATTAGGACAATAAGAAAAATGTTCATTAGATAGAATCGCTTACCTCTGATTTTCCTAGCAGTACCTAGTCTCATCCAATTAGTAAAATTAACTGTTTTGGTACTTGAAGCATAAAATTCGACGTTTTTAAAAATTGAAAACACTGGATCGTAATTCCTCGCCACTTGATTAATGTGACTACCACAAAAGTTCAACTCAGTAGACGCAGTGGTTCTACGCCCCAACAAAAAAAAATGTGACTGAAGAGCGTAGGCGTGATAACAAACAAGATGCCAGAATGTCATAATTTAACGGCGAGTTTCCAGTGCTGGCAGTTAAACAGGCGAAACCCCTAAGCCGTAATAACGCTTTAAAAATAATCATGGCGTATTTTGGTTTTTATCAATTTTTAACTTAATAAAACATATGTCTGCATATATTGTTGGAAAAGGTTAAGCACTGCATTATTATACAAGATGTGAGCATACCCAAGTTACCACATGCATTATATTATTGCACTTATTCAACCCAATATCAACATCATTAATGCAGGATCGCATATAATCAATAGTTGTCAAGTGATGAAGCGTTAGATTAGCTTTAAGAAAATAGTGATGTAATGATGCTATTTATGCAATGCTTCATGGCATAATAAAAGATGTAGCATTAGTTTACTCTTGGTGGGGCCCTTTTCAGCTTTAATCCAACTTTAATGAAGTACTAGACGTAATGCATATGCCCTATATATGCATGCATGCGTGGTTACTTGGATAATGAATGGTTTATTGGAGCTTTCTATGGAAAATAGGATTTGATTTTCGATTTCAAATCTTTGCTTCCAGTTTTCTCGGTTTCGTGATTTTGAAATACCGCCCTTTTCAAATGTTAGTCTAGATTTTTTCCTGTACGACCTGTAAGAAACAAAGTCAAATATTTCTCCCAGACCAAGTTCTCCTGTGACTTATTACCAGAGAGAAAGGGATGTCGAAGCTATTGTTCTTTTCCTATATACTTGCTGTGAGTGGGTAGATTTACAGTACCAGCATAATTTGGAGGCCTAGAAGCGCTCGAAGAAATTGTAACCGCAGCCCATTCTAGCTGGACTTGGCAATCTACCACTACTCAAATTCCACTAAACAGTAGTGCAGCTCAAATGGTGTCACAGTGGTTTCCTAGCAGATGATTCTCGCCAATACTCCCAAACTAAGGTTAATTGAGAAATACCGATCAATCGTGAAGAACATACTGAAAAAAAAGAAACTGAATATGCTAAAATAGAATTTGGTAGCCAAACTAGTGGAAACAGGGCTCGTGCAGACGATGATGGACAGTGTACGAAAAATTAACGAGAATTGGCCTCTGGTAAGAACGAAAACGGAAACAATGGTCTTACTATGCGTATAATACCAATCTACTAATGTACAGGGTGAGGGGTAATTCCTGTCAGTGTTTTTCTAAAATGTGTAACTTTGGAACTGTGATTAACATACATGTTTGCACATTTTCCTTTCAGATTGTATTCAAATTTTAATAATGAATGTTTTGAATTTTTATACGTTTCAGACTCGTGGACTCGTTTTTGAAACATTTTTGACCGTGTACTATTTTAAAGAAATTGAAACCGGTCGAGAAGAAATGAAAGATTCCTCTTTAACATCAAAAAACGCTACAAAAAAAAACGGTTCTTGGAAACTACCTCCCAGACTAATGGGCCGTAAACGCACTGTCAAGTGTGTTCGAAGTCCATCAAGCGTTAGTGAAAGTAGCGAATTCTGTGGAATGCGTGTAAGTCTGGCCTAGGAACTGGGAATATCGCAGTCAGCGATCATTAATATTTTGAAAGACTACCTTGGACTGAATTCATACAAAAAACAATGGCTGCAAGAGTCAAAAGATGTCAGAAGCTGCTGAAGCGGCACGGTGATTATTATAGTCTGCTTTTCGAAACTGAAAACAAAAGTTCCTGCTACGTGGATCACCACAACCAGCAAAATGATCGGGTGTACACACGGTGTTCAATAAAGTTCGAATGCACAAGTTTTCACTTCATTGCGTAGGTATGCGCCATGTACATATTCTGCATTGGTATTGGTGTCAGCTTTAGCTTCATTCATACGCTACCGAATGTGCGCGGTGTTGACATTCTGTTAGTTGTTGTTCGTTTGTTACGCGCGATGAAAGAGTATCGGGACTTCGTAATTAAGCGTTTTTGAACGGTGAGCGACCCGGCGATATATTCCGGCTGCTGAAATCGCATGGGGTCAAGCGGAACTTTGTCTACACGACCATCAGGCGATACCGGGAGACGTCCTCGACCAATGACCGTGCGAGATCCGGTCGGCCGCGTTCAGCGAGGACGCCACGGGTCATCAAGATCGTGAGGGAGCGAATTCGGCGCAAAAGAACCGCTCAATCCGGAAAACGGCTGCAGATCTCAACGTTTCCATTGGAACCGCTCCACCATACTCACCAAGGACCTTGGTTTCAGGCCTTACAAAAAACGTAAGGTCCATGGCGTTTCGGAGGCTACCAGCAAAAAGCGGTTGGATCGAGCTAAGAGGATCCTCTCTCGGCACGCTGGTCAGGAGTTTGTTTTTCGGACGAGAAACTGTTCGTGCTGCAGCAGCCGCACGATGTGCAAAATGACCGGGTGTGGGCGCCATCGAGGGACAGCATTCCTGAATCCAATATAAACATCCCTCGGTTCCAAAGTGCCGCGTCGGTGATGGTTTGGGGGGCAGTATGCAAACGTGGTAAGCTACCCTTGGTGTTTATTGAAAAAAACGTCAAAATCAACGCGGCGTACTACAAAACTGAGGTTTTGGAAAAGGTTGTTGCCCCCAGTCTCCGAAGCCTCTACGGCGATGAGCACTACGTGTTCCAGCAGGACGGTGCACCAGCCCATACGGCAAATGTGGTTCAAGCCTGGTGTCGGGACAATTTAACCGACTTTCTGGACAAAACTTTGTGGCCTCCCAGCTCCCCGGACTTGAATCCTCTCGACTTTTTTGTTTGGTCCTATATGATGGCGAAGCTGAACGAATACAAGGTCAGCACTTTGGATCATTTCAAGACGGTAATTCTCAAAATCTGGGACGAAATGCCCCTGCAGTCCGTGCGTGCCGCCTGCGACGCGTTCGAGAAACGTTTGAAGCTCGTTAAGGAGTACACAGGGGGTCATTCCAAGAGAAATGTTGTAAACGTTCCTTGTAAACATAGCTTTCAATAACATAAATCCAAAAATAAAAAAACATGTTTTCATTTTTTTAACAAATTTTGAAAGTGTATCCGAACTTATTGAACACCGTGTACAACATATCTTTCTGATATTCCTCGTGGTGATAAACTAGCTGTTCAAAGGCTCCTGAATGTGTCAAGAATTATGATTTTGGGGATGTTTCTCTAAAACTTTGAAGGTTTCATTGCTGTTCATTGAACCTGGTGTGAAAATCAATAGTAAATATTACATGGATAGCGTTTGGAAAACCCATTTGTTTCCCGTCGTCAATATACACTTCAAGAATGCACCATACTGCTTCAAACAAGACTCTATACCGTTCCACCAGGCAAAAGCTACACAGACTTGGTTGAGGACAATTTTCCAGATTTTATTTCGTCGAAAGAATGGCCTGCCTCTATAACTCTACATCCCCTCGACTTCTATGCATGGGGCAACATTCTGTGCAAACTGGGGAATTCAAAAGCATAACCGTGGAAACATTTGAGAAACGTTTGGTGAAAATATTGAATAACATGTCTCAGGATATCTATTAGGGCTGTCTGGACGTAAATTCAGAGCGATCACAAAATAATGAATTTATAAAGAAAACAAAAAGTACTAAGTAGGAGATTACAGCCTATAGCATTAAAAAGCAAAGAAAACAATAAAAAGTATCTAGAAGAACTAGATAAGTACAGATCCGTTGAGGTGGAAAAATTAGATACTACACAATGGTTAAGACAAACATAAACATACAAAAACAAGAACAAGCAAACAAAGAAGAAGAGCACAATGGAAAACAAGTTAAAACAATGAATTAAAAGACTACGAGATAGAAGAGAGGATTAATAACTATGCAAGTTTCTGAAACAATTCATGTCTAGAAAAGGGTAGAAAAAACCAAACATTTCGATAAAAAAAAATGGATGGAAGAATTAGAAACATGTGAAGGGAAACCACTTGAAATAGGAAGCATAATGAAGTTTGAATGGAAGGACCAAGTAAGGAAAAAACCAACAATATGATCAGAAATCTATCGAATGGAAAAGAAGCAAGACAGGATGGAGTAAAAAATGATTATATAAAATATTATAACGATGAAAGAGTAGAGAAATTGTATCAAGTAATAAGACATACGTCCACGAAAGAACACTTGTTTGCCATTCGGTCGAGATAACAAAAATATGACTTGCTAAGTCATAATCAAGTTATTACAACTAATAATGATCGTAGTGTGCTACTTGGGCGGTGTGGGAAAAAATTGACATTCAAGATCGATGGAAACAGTCAATTCAAATACCAATCCTACAATGAAAAGGAGCAAAAGGAAAAAAAGATTTTAGAAGGATAAGTTATGCAATCTTGGGTACATCATCTATGCAAAATGGTTAATGGAGAGACTTAGGGAGTATGCAGAAAATCTTGGTTATCACCAAGCAGCGTTCATTAGAAATGGGTCTACAGACGATCGAATGTTTTAAGCCATGAGATGTTGGGAAGAAATATGGAATTGTGCAGAAACAACAATTGTAACATCGATAAATTTAAAACAAGCGTTTGACAATATAATATTAGACTCTTAGGGATCGAGAGTTTATTGCTTCAGAAACTTTCAGTACCAAAACACGTAAAAAATAGAGTGATACTAGCACTTAATACAGCAAAAACATGTATAACATGAAATTGAATATGCACAAAGGAAATACAAAGGATACACCAAAATGGTAGGTATAAAACAAGGAAGACCATTGTCACCATACATATTTATTCATATGATTCAAGATGTGTTAAGAGAAGTAAAAACAATATATCCCAGAGTAAATTTTTAAAAAAAATATAATGATAATCTACCGGTAGTATTAGTAATCGCAGATGATATTTTAATCATAGCACAAACACTAAAGGAGGAAGAAAGTATTATAAGGATACATAAGATAATATTAACGAGAATGGGACTACAGATTAACAATTATAAAAGCGAAGTTATGATAAGAGAACCAATGTCAGAAAGAACCATTCCTAAATCAGTAATGATAGATAAGGAGAAGTATGATGTGGTAAACAATATAAAATACCTTGGAACATATCTATCAGATACATTTAACAGATTAGAAATCACCAGGAATAGATGTCGATTACCAGTAAAGAGTAGCAAAGTAATGATAGGAGATACAAACCACCATGGAGCCTAACAAAATTTATGTTTAAACAGTCGTTTCTCCTGCTATGGCTAACAGCCTTAAAGCAGTCAAAAGAAATAGAAGATCAATAACTAGATATGAAATGCAAATCCTAAAAGAAATGTTAAAATATAGTAGAAAGAGACCGAAAGGAAGATTAACAGTATCAAGGTTAGTAGATGGTAAGACTGCAGTTAACAAAGTTCGAGTAATGAAAACAGGCTAACAGGCTATTGAGGAACATACAGAGAACACTCGATGGCCACCCGATGGCAAATTAGCACAAAAGATTAGGTGTAACAATAAGAAAAGAGTTAGACCTGCAAAAACGTGGAACGATTCAATTAGAGAATACACAATCAAGCTACCAAATATAAAAGAAGAGGAATGGAGTAGAATTGTGAAATATAAAGATAAATTTAAAAAAAAACAGGCGGAGGATATTTAATAAATAAATGTAGTGAATAAGAATCAGAGTCAGGAGTGGAAGACTAAAAGACGAAAACTTAGGAAACAAGTTGATCGCAAAAAAAAGAATATTAACGCTCAAACAATTAATAATAAATAAAGCAGCAAAAAAATGGCCATTTCTCCATGCACCATAACATGAAACAATGCCATTGGGCACATGAAACATCACCCCAGTTCTATTAGTGAACCTCAAAAAACACCAATAGAATAACTAATCTATGGTGTGACTTCTCGTATAATTTTGTTTTAATCATTTTAGGTTCTTATTACGAAAACGATAAAAAAAAGAGAACACCTAAATTATTCACTCCTAAACAAGGGGAGGAAATTCAACAAAAAAAGATGGCGAGTCTCTAGCAAAAGAGTAAGACAACGCCATTCCAGAAGAGTAAGTCTTATAGCGGACAGGCAAAAAATGGTGAGACCTATCCAGTTATAACATTTATAAACATATATACGCGCCAGTTTTGATTATTCTACTTAGTTAACTACATGAAAACGGTCATATTTACATGCGGAGCTTATTGCGTGCGAAAGTAACCTCGAAATGGGCGTGACTCTCCAGACATTCTGAAATGGGTTACTAGATCTGCACCTTCTAACTCCCGGATTTAAGCTGCTTTCAATAGGCACATAAAAAAAACAATTGCAAACTGCAACCATAGTACCCCTGCCGGTCGATGGGGGTTAGATTGGAGTCCCGAAATTACGAATGGTGGTATATTGTGTCCTTAAATTTGAAGTTGCAAATTTAGTACCCATTCAGCCATTAATGCTGCCATGTTCTTTCTAAATAAAAAGAGTACATTCTACATGCTGCGTCACGAAAATTGGTCAGATTTTGAGCGTTAATATCTCAGTCGGCGAAACATTTCAACAACAACGGTGTTATGAAACGACTGGCTTATTGAAACGGACAATTCAAGATGAATGGTATAAAATGGATCCAAATGTATTAAAAAATATTATAACTTTTATACCTCGGCGATTGGAGTCATAATAAGAAAAGAAGAAGCTACACCTTACCAAGGACCTTTATTAGTAAGACGAACATCAATAAAATGTGTTCTATTTTGAAAAATCAAACTTGTCATTATACTTATTTCCAATCCAAAAATTGATAAATTGCATTTATTATTTGTTACAGATATAGAAAATAAGATGGGTCCTCCCTTTGCTCAGCCAGTAAAGGCGCGGCTACACAGCAACACCATGCTGAAGGTGGCTGGGTTCGATTCCCGGTCTGGTCTAGGAATTTTTTCGATTTGGAAAATTTCTCGAACCCCTGGGCAATAGGGGCAATAGGTATTGTACTTGCCACACAATCATACTAATGCAAAAATGGTACCTGACATCGAAAGCTCTCAATCAATAACTGTGGAAGAGCATTTAACTAAGTTGAAGGAAGGCATAAGCTATATGCAAATGCAAGAAAAAAGATAGGAAAATAAGAAACAAACTATATTTTACAAATTTTACTGATTCAACAATCGGCAATGTGCAAGATTTCAAATGATTATTTATTAGAAAATGATTTTTTCCCAATAACCGCATGTCTTTATGCTTATATCCGGCAGTTTATTCATGCACGATTAGAATCAGACGCTTACCGGATATCTTTCAAACTTATATATTGTGACCCATAAAGTGATCGCCTTAGTTCCCGATTGCTGATGCTACCGATTGATTATTTTTCTTCTCGAAGACGAAATATAAATACCTCAAAAGCAATCAATCCATCTATCCATATTATCACAATTTGCAACAAATTACTAAAACGACCCAATAATCGTCCACTTGAACAACTTAACGCTGTGCTACTGCTGAAAGCCGGTTTGATACGGGTTTATACAGAGAATAGTTGATTGATGCAGGAATGGGCTTCCAGGTTAATCTATATCGCAGTGGGAGTCATAACATATCAGCCGATTTATAGTAAAAGGGAATTTGCAACCGTGCACCTAACATAAACTTAACGCGGTTTATTTTTAGAAGATAACTGTTTTCAGCCACCGTGCACGTGAAAGTTGCTTATTGTTTGGTTATGTGGATTATAAAGGGCCAGCCACAACGTCATATGTCTCGTATTAAATTCATGTAAACAACAATACAGTTAGTCTTGATTGATGGTGTACTAAACACTTGTAGGCAAAAGATGCCGCAATGCGACATTGACCTTGGGGACATTTAATATTCTTCATTACACAATCATTGTCATTCTAACATACATGTTTGAGATTATAGCCTGGGTAAACTGATCAACAACTAAACAACGTGTACCTATCATCATAATTTTACAGAATCTGAAAGACAATGCTAAAACGAAGAGTAGGCTGTGTTTTCAAACAAGCTTGATGTTTGGTTTTGTCTGTTCTGTTTTTGCTCCAGAATGGCAGAATAATAAGTTTTATTGTTCCGAAACTGTTTGTAGATTTGTCAAACACCGAGACTATGTATATATCTAGGAATATACATAACGGGTGGCAACTAAAATATTCGAATTTCTTTCTCAAGCTGTCAAAAAAAGACAGATATACTTAAAGAAAATCTGATTCATTCTTCAATTGTTGTAAAAATAATAAGTCAATATTTGACAACGGTCCGTAATCGGGGCTTCCGTTTGATGTCGGAACAGGAGCGTTGTACGGCCTTCATGTCATCTTTGCGAATGCATATCTTGATTCCACCAATCAACTGTTTGCAATGCATCGCCAACAAACATCAGTGTCGAATGACAGCTTGTTCAAACTAATTTGGAGAATCTTTTCAGCTTTCTAGATGAAACAGCTGAACAAATCCTCCGAATTTGTTTGAACAAACAGTTATTTAGCACTGATGTTTGTTGGGTGGCTCTTCTGTTATTTCTGTTCACCAAGGAGCTCAAAATCCAAAAAAATTCGGGATAAATTTTCGACGAAGATCCGGTGATAAGAGTCAGTTCCAGTGTGGTAATATCACAGCAATTAGTTTTACCACTGTATTAACCTACTTCCTTTTTTGTACAGCCTTTAAATACTTTAATTTTGCTTTGCTTGATGAAGCAATTGTCAAACTTCCAATGGAAGGTGATCCCACACTAAGATTGTCAATCGGTTTTACATATTCATAAATGCTGGTTTTTGAGATTTGGCAAACAAAAAATTGCACCGGGCAAAGTGGTGAATGTATAAATGTATAAATGCTAGAGTTGTATAATTTAAATAGATTGAACTAACATTTTCAGAATACATCAAAACAAAATATTGGCGATTTTCTGCTATCACTGGAAACTAACTAAAACGTCCGTAATCGCAAAATTACAGAAAACAGTTGACTGCAGACTGCGAAAAAAAACTATTCCGATTTGTTTTTTATGAAATATCGAATATTTTCTTCGAAAACTACTCATCGTATGTATTTGCTCAGACGTGGAAGCGACAGAAGAAAATTCCGAAGCGTTGACAAGCACGTTCCAAACAACAAAAAACTATTCTAACTATCAAATGTTTTGCGTAAGCTTACAACGCTCCACCGCATGTTTTACGGTACTTAAAAAAGCGGTTGTAAAGAATGTCAGGATGGATTGGAATTTTATGAACGTTAAAACAATAAAGATTGTACCCGAAAAAAATGCAACAGACAAAAATGATCACCAAAAATTCATTTTTGTCAGATATTTTTGAAACTCTCAGGGAATAAATAAACACATATTGGCTATGTTTTTGAAAAGTTGGTTTTGTTCACCTTCTGCTTAGAGTTGCAAAGTGTTCAACTAGAAAAATCGCGCCCGTACAACAAAATATGGTGTTGCGAAGTGTGGGTTTGTATTCTTCGATGAACGAGGCCAATGATTTTCTGGAAGATAAAGAAACTATGTTTTATTAAACCACCTCGATTGTGTCTGTACATCAGGTGGACCTTTCCATTTAGTTGTGAGTCTGACCAGAAAACTAGATGAGAAACTCGTATCGTGAGGCTTTCAGCAACCGATCGGGTTAATCGAGAACCAATCAAAGCTGCTTTGAAAGATTTTGGCAGATCCTTCGATGTTGCTTGTCGCGCAGCTTTTCGTTGATACTCTGATACCGAGACAGGATTGAAGCTGGGCCGTTCTTGTTCAAAATCCGAGCCTTCAAGACCTATTTCTTGCTTGGCTGATATACATAGGGCTCCTCCTTTTTCAGTCAACTGTGGACAAGGAGCCATTGAAACAGGACGTGATCGTTCAACGGGTGGAAATGGTCGAGATCGGTGCGAAGATGGGGCTTGGTTTGCTGTTCTGTATTTCAATGTTCGATGCCGGTAGACCTACGGGGTTGTTCAACATGGACTCCGGTACTGGAAATGGATCTGGAGGGTTTGGTTCCGGCATTGACGACCGGTTGCTGGTTATACCTACATTGACTGTATTCCACAGCTGCATAATACGAACGTAGCTATTTGGATTATGTTGTAGTTCGACATCGATTTCAGTTAGATTTCCAAGATGTTTATTCATAGTTGAACCTCAATTTTCAGTTCTACTCGCAAAACTGTCTTCGTCTTCTAGTAACTGATACTTCTGCTCAAGGAATGCCATGTCTTTTTTCGCTTCTTCTGCTGCAAATAATCGTTACTGCTCTGCTTCACGGCGCTCAATGTTCTTCAATTCTTCAAGGTTCTGTAGTTTCAGCCTTGCCACGGTTTGTGATGAACCACGTGATGACTTAGATGGAGGTTTAGAAGCAACAACAGAAGGCTCTTTGCTTGTGTCCACTACCCATCACACAGAGGTCACGAACGGCGTCTGATTTGCGAACTCTCCGGAGTAGGTCTGCCCGGCTGGTAACGACTTTAATTTCGACATCTGCTTCAAAAAATCATCCCTGTCTTGAGAAACTCTATCGCCTGAAATGGTTTTCTGGGCACCTTTTGCTACTCTGCATTTGGCACAACTTCGGAAAAAATCTTCAAACTTGTGCGTGACTCCTACAAACTGGAAGCGCTTCCATTTCATACACAGGAAAAAATCTTGTAGTAAATACTACCATTTCACCCGACAATGCCTATTTTTAAAACAACCATGAAATTTCAGTCAAATTTACTACGTTTATAGTAAAACCTTCAACGTTTGTAGTATATTTGACATACCTCATATTGATATCAACAGCAGCATGATTGATCTAATCGCAGGCATGGTAAAATCAAACGCATTTATAGTCAGCTGAAAATTGTTGGTGATTGCGCTTAATTTAACCCTCAAAATGGTAGTTTCTACCGCGACTTTTTTTTTGCGTGTACAATCTACGCATCTCACCATCTCGTTTGTGTCCAGTCTCCGGTCATAGTTGACACGTTCGCCCAGGATGAGATTCCTCTGGACCATCCGTGACCACCACTTGCACCCCACGGATGAAAAATAGGTGAAGAGAGAAGAACAACCAATCTCATTTCATTTTTTACCAACACTGCTTTACCAATTTTGTAATTTTAAAACGATCAATATATACCCTTCTAGTCAGTTCAAATGATACCACAACAGTAGATAGATCTGTGTAATCTGCTCCGAAACGTCTCGATTACGGATTGTCCGCGTTGTATACTCGATGGTCGATGTTCGCCGCGTCAGCGGATAATTTTCAAAAGTTTACCCTTTACAAGCTGTAGACAGGATAACAGCCTTGCGTGGTACCGGTCAGTGATGGAACAATAAATCCCCTGATCCATTATCCGAGTGTGAGATTTGGTAAAGCGGTGGCAATATTTTTGATTGTTTCGCAAAACTCTAGGTGGTGTGGTTTAGCGTACCGATGAAGTACGCGATCGATAGCTCGCGTGTCTAGTGAAGCCCTGGATGAACACGGACGACGAGTTAAGGTCGGACGTTGAGACGGCAAGTGATAAAGACAGTGAATTTGGAACGCCGGTGAGTTTTGTGACCAATCGAAAAGCCACGGGTGCGAAAAGAAATGGAGGCGAAATTGACGGCCGAATTGGAGGCTAAGGAGCAAGAAATTCAGAAGCTGAAGTTGCAGTTACTGCAAATAGGAACGGGTTCGAGTAGTGGGTCAAATGCCAATATAGTTCGTCGGCCAGATTTCCGAAAAAGTGAGCAAGTTCAATCCCAAGGACCCGACGTGTTTGTCTGCTCAGGAGTGGTTCGATGAAATTGACACCACTGCAACTCATTATAAGTGGAAAGATGAGACTAAATTTCAATGTGATCGGTTAAATTTGGAGGATTCAGCTAAGTTGTGGTGGGCAGGTGTTCAGAATGAGGCGACCACATGGACCATCTTCTCGCGAAAATTGGTTAATGCGTATCCGTTGGCTCGTGACCCGATTTTCTACCACACCCAGATGTCCCAACGAAGAAAGTTAAAAGAAGAAACTGTGGACGAATATGTTTATACCCAAGTGGCTATGGGAAAGCGTGCAGGATTTGATGAACCAGTGATTGTGAAGTACATGATCAACGGGTTGGACGATTTCACCGCGAACTCCAAAGTGACTTTGGGCGGAAAAATAGACAAAGTGGAAAAGTTGATGGAGCAGCTGAAATGGATGGAAGGGTTGATGAACGTACCTACGGATAGAGATGGGGGGAAACTGGTGAGATGAAAAAGGAGAAGATCAATGTGTGCTATCGGTGTAACAAATCAGGTCATAAAGCGGTAGCGTGTAAAATGGCACCGCATCGAAGTTGTTTCAGTTGTGGTAATAGTGGCTTCTTGGCGAAGAAGTGTCCTAATCAGCCAGAGGCAGGGCTGTCACAAGCACAGATGGTGGACGAAGAGAACAATTTCATCAAAATGGTTGGAATTGGAGTCATGCGGTTGAATGCGTTGATAGATTCGGGATGCTAGGTGTCGACAATTCAGTGGCGGTTTGCTGGCAATGCTGGAAGATTGGAAGAAACAAACACCACTTTAGTGGGTTTCAGCGGCAAGATACAGAAAGTGGATAAAATGTTGAGGGCCACCGTGAAGCTCGATGAAATCGAGGTACCAGTGAAATTGAATATTTTTCCTAACTGAACTCAAAGTACGGCATTGATTTTGGGACGCGATTTGTTAAATCAAGATGGTATTGTCATGATGACTCCGAAGGACGCTAAGATCGAACAAAGTTCGCCGAACCACAAAGTTTACCATCTACAAGACATTAATTAGACCGGTAGTTCTCTACGGCCACGAAACATAGACATTGCTAGTGGAGGACCAACGCGCACTTGGAGTATTTGAACGGAAGGTGCTGCGTACCATCTACAGTGGAGTGCAGATGGAAGACGGAACGTGGAGGAGGCGAATGAACTACGTATTGCACCAGTTGCTGGGAGAACCTCCCATTGTACACATCGCAAAAATCGGTCGACTACGATGGGCTGGGCATGTCGTAAGAATGTCGGACGACAGCCTTGTGAAAATGGTTCTCGAAAACGAACCGACAGGTACAAGAAGAAGAGGCGCGCAACAAGCAAGGTGGATCGATCAAGTAGAAGGCGACCTGCGGACCCTCCGCAGACAGCGAGGCTGGCGAGTGACAGCCATGGACCGAATAGAATGGAGACAACTTCTGTGTACAGCAGAGGCCACGCCGGCCTTAGTCTGATTAAGAAGGTAAGGTATTGTCATGATGAACAAAGGTGGTGATGTGAAGTTTCAATACGACGGTGGTGTGCGTTCGTCTGCAGGACGATCGGAAAGTCAAATGGTCGTTGAACTTCAAAAGCGACAATTTGAGACCATGTACACGATCGATGGCCGTACCGAAGTTCGAAGAAGTCAGTGGAAGTGACTTGAATGCCGATGGCCCGAAAGAAGTAATTTTAGAGCTGCTGAATGAATTTCGGCCGTGCTTTGCCAAGAATATGAAGGAATTGGGGGTCACGAGGGGTACTGAGATGAAGACAGAGCTGTGTGACAATGATCCTGTTTATGTGAAACCACATCGTATGAAATACGCAAGGGAGACGGCACTTAGGAAAATATTGGATGTGTTAGTGGATGCCACCATTGTGGTAGAATCAGTATCGCCGTACAGCAGTAGAGTGGTTATGGTACCGAAGAAAGATGGATCGTTCCGAATGGCTGTTGACTACCGGTTGCTGAATAAGAAGACGGTGAAGGATCGTTACCCTATGCCGTACATAGAATGGGTTTTGATCAAATTAAGTGGTGCCGAGCTATTTATTACTGTTGATCTCTGTTCTGGCTACTACCAGATTCCTGTTGCCGAAGAAAGTCAAGCCTGTACCGCCTTTTCGACTCGAGATTGCCATTACCATTTCTGCTCGGTATTCCAACGGGCAATGAACAATTTGACGGCGAAATTGCGGAAAGAAGGAATAGTGGTCTACATTGATGACTTGGTGATAGGAGGGAAAAGTGTGGCAGAGTTGCTGCGAAATCTCAGACGGTTGCCTGAAGAGTTGAGAGAAAGTGGTTTTACGATCAACCTGAAGAAGTCGTATTTCTTTAAGCCGACCATTGAGTTATTAGGATTCGAGATCTCGAAAAGTGGCGTGCGACCAGGATCAGCTAAAACAAGTGCGGTAGAAGAGTTTCCAGTGCCCGAATCAGTGCAACAAGTACAGCTGTTTTTGGGTCTAGCTGGATTTTTCCGGATATTTGTCCCACGGTTTAGTCTGGTGGCATCTCCAATCTTTGCAATTTTGAAGAAAGAAGCCAAGTTTGAGTGGGGGAAAGAACAAGAAGAGGCCTTTAGTGCGGTGAAGAAAGTGTTGAGTTCGCGACCTTTGCTAGTGTGGTTCGATCCTCTACGAAAACTAGAGCTGCACACTGATGCTTCGAAGGATGGTTTAGCTGGAATCCTGCTGATGCAGATGGATGATGGCTTGCGACCAGTTAGTTATTTCAGCAAAATTACTAAGGAAGCTGAGCACAAGTATAAAGCTACGAGCTAGAAGTTTTGGCGGCTGTGGCAGGTGGTGACGTACTGCCAAGTGGTTTTTAAAGCTGCAAGAGTACGACTTCAAGATAGCACATCGGGCCGGCACTTCAATGAGACATGTTGATACTCTCAGTTGGAATCCTGTGGAACCTGAAAGTGAAACTTTGCCGGTATTAGCAGAGATGTTGCAGATTGACGTTGGTAATGAGGATTTTCTTGTAACGCTGCAGAGGCAAGACCCGAATCTGGTGCAGTTAATTGACGCTTTAGGACAAGATCCGATCACGGACGAAGATAGACAAGTGAAACAAAACTATCAATTAGTGCAAAATCGATTGATAAGAATCGTAGACGGAAATAAAAAGTGGGTGGTACCAAACAGAGTGCGTTGGAGATTGGTGAATACCTACCGCGATGGCATGGGTCAGTTCGGGGAAGAAAAAGTGCTAGAACGGTTACGAAGCCAGTTTTGGTTCCCGAAGATCAGGAAATACGTTCAGTCCTACGTACAAGCCTGTCCGCAGTGTGCATACTACAAGTGCAAAGGAAGCAAGCCAGAGGGTTTTCTACATCCAGGATCCAGTACCCTCCAGCACAGTGAATTTGGATCACATGGGGCCGTTTGTTGGATCTGCTCGTGTAAATTCGTACGTGCTCCTGTTAACCTGCGGGTTTTCTAAATTTGTGGTAGCTCGCGCAGTACTGTTCCAGTTCTGAACTTTATGACCGAATTAACGGGAGTTTTTGGAACACCGAGTCGTAAAAAGACTGATCGGGGTACGGCTTTCACATCGAAGCAGTTTGAAGAATACTGTCGTGTAAATCAGATGAAACACGTCAAGACGGCAGTGGGATGTCCGAGGGCAAACGAATAAGTAGAACGATCCAACAAAACCGTGCTCAATACATTGCGATGCACGGTTGGTGAGAACAACAGTCACTGGGATGAACGATTAGCATAAATTTAGTTGGCGATTAATTCCTCGGCAAATTCGACTACCAAGTTGGCACCGAATTCGTTAGTGTTAACGTTCGAGCCAAGAGATGTACATCGGAATGCGATCGTGATGGCTTTGCACGATGAAGAGGACAACGTGGTGAAAGACTCGGAGGAACTCAAACAACGAGCGGTAGCAGGCATTAAGCTCCGACAACAAATATAGAAACAATATTTCGATGGAAAGCGCCGGAAACCTACAGAGTACCAAGTGGGTGACATGGTGCTGGTCGAAGGGGATCTCACGGCGATAGACGAACGCTGGAATCAAAATTCAAATGACCATTCATGGTGAAGAAAGTTTTGGAAAACGAGCTCCAAGACGTACCAGGTACAAAGCGGTCCAGCCGGATGTCTACAACGGTCTATTCGATGGATAGAATGAAGCGCTGGTGTCAACTTGCAGATTTGGATGGATTTGAATCGTCGAGCGATGATGAAGATATGTGAATTAAATAGTAACTTTTGGATGGTTGAATTGAGTATAGAACGATTGAATTAACGTTGAATTGTTGAACCTAATTTGGAATCATGTTAGATAGGACGTCCGAATGTAAATGGATGAAAAATAGGTTAAGAGAGAAGAGCAACCAATTTCATTGCATGTACTTACACTGCTTTACCAATTTTGTAATTTTAAAACGATCAATATATATCCGTCAGTTCAAATGATACAACAGTAGACAGATCTGTGTAATTTGCTCCGAAACGTCTTGATTACGGGTTGTCCGCGTTGTATACTCGATGGTCGATGTTCGCCGCGTCAACGGATAGGTTTCAAAAGTTTACCCTTTACAATATGCACTAATCGTTTTTCCAATCACTTTACCCGATCGCAGAGTTCAACTTGGCATGATCAAAGGATTTCCGTATTCGTAAAAACGAAAATAATAATTTCTCGAGTACTTTTTCAAACAGACGTATCTGATTTTGTAAACAAAGAGGGGAAGTAAGATTCAAACAAAAATTTCTAAAAACTCTCAGCACCCTCACGGAAAGTAGCAAAGTAGTTGGGGAAATGTTATTCCTTGTGTTGGTGGCCCTACTTTGCATGAAAGTGCAAAGGGTTTCAAGAATTTAACGTTTGAATCTTACTTCCCCTCTTTGTTTACAAAATCAGATACGTCTGTTTGAAAAACTACTCGAAATTTGTTGGAAATTGCCAACGGGTGGGATGAGAATCCAAACCAGACAAAAGCTCTGTAAAGTTTTGACCAGATTTGAGACAACAGGGTGGATTGCCGTATATTTGTACCAATCGTGAGATAATGGGCATTCGTTAGGCAGAAGATGAAAAACACTGGAAAAGTGACTTGAGGTGCTGCAGAGATGAAGAGATGGTAGGAAAAGGTGACCGCACCAGTTGTGAGAGTGTCGAGACGATAATGAGAGGCAATTCAAGAAAAGTTTGTCATTTCATCAGAACCAAAACGGAATAAGATTGTTGATGTTATTTTCTTTTTCTTGAAAATGCAATCAAACCATTACTATGACTGCTCAACAGTTTTACTTTATCAAAACAATCCTGAGATTGGTTTCTTGCATCCAGACATAATATGAGTCGGGCACATTATCAAAACACTTTCAAGTAGTTAGGGATAATTCTGCTGACTGTAATAGAAAAAAGAATAAAGAGCAAATGAATTTTTACAAACATCCTTTGTAAACTCTGCTTATTTTATCGAGAATAAGTAAATTTCCTTGAATAAATAAAAAACACAAACGTATTTTGGAACTCTACAATCACTTCGATTTTATTGTTATTTTGAATGATGTGATCTTTCAGGCATCAAAGAAAAGTGTTTGTTACGATAAAACGATACTTATCGGTAACAGTTTTTTTTTACTCAAAGTATTGTAGCAACTAGATTATTTTAAACAAGCCTCTAAATTTACATACAAGTTTTAAATCCAGAATTTATAATAATAGAACTCTTCCCCGCTTTACTTATAAACCTAACAACGATTTGATAGAATGAGAATCATAAAATACTGTCATTTTTGTGCATTATGAGCTCTGGTCCTCGACACTCATACGTTTGTACGTAGCTGTTAGTGTTCAGATCATTTCCGTTCGATGGTAATCTATTGTTTTAACATCTACAATCTTTTCATAAGTTAGTAGTTACTACTGGGATGTTCTCGCGAATGTCAGAACATCAGAACATCAATAGAATCATTGACACATGAAAAGTCATTTCATGAATTTGACAAACACATCCACTATTTAAACTCGTGCATGGTCTGCTTCCGGCCAGATGGATCCGCCGAACAGCCCCAGTCGATCCGTGGAATCCATCGTTTCACAGTTGACGCGCAGCTCTGGTTTGGAAATAGCTCCTCAAACACCTGCCGGTAGTAGAATGCTTCCTTCGTCGGAGGTGGATTAACGGCAAATCGCTCGGCGGCGGTGGCAAATTCGGCATCACTAATGTGTGAAGCCGCATACTCGGTAATGGTATCGATCCACGAATATCCGACACCGTCGGAAAACTGTTCCTTCTGGCGCCAGAGAACTTTTTCCGGTAGATAATCGTTGGCAAATGCTTGCCGAAGGATGTACTTTTCCATCGACTGCACCTTCCCATTGACTTTAACCTGCGGCATTCGATCTTCTGGTCGGATGTTCATCGCGTAGTCGACGAAATCGGTATCGAGGAACGGGACACGCAGCTCAAGCCCCCAAGCCGCAGTTCCTTTGTTGGCCCGAAGACAATCCGCATAGTGCAGGTTCGTGACACGCATGACCGTTTCTTTGTGAAATTCTGCGGCGCTTGGAGCTTGATGGAAGTAGAGATAACCTCCGAACAATTCGTCTGCCCCTTCGCCGGAGAGGACCATTTTAATTCCTTCACTTTTGATGGACCTCGCAAGCAGCAGCAGTGGGATTGTACACCGAACAGTCGTAATGTCGTAAGTTTCCGCATGGAAGATTGCATCCCGAATATAGTTCAAACCTTCATCGATCGTGAAGTACACTTCGGTATGGTCACTGCCAATGTAGTCAGCAACCATTTTTCCATACTCGAAATCTGGACCACCAACCAGCCCAACACTATAGGTTTTCAACTGATAATCTGGGCCGTGTCGTTTTCTCATGACTTTGGTAGCAATTGATGCGATCAGACTTGAATCCAGACCACCACTCAATAGGGCACCCATGGGGACATCACACTGCAGATGTGAAACCACGGCATTCTCCAGAGAACTTCTCAGTTCTTTAAATCCACATGCATCTGCGGTATCTCGAACTTCCGCAACGGTTCATAGTAGCACTTAAGTTTTAGTTTTGCCGTGTAACCGTAGTGCATGAAACCGGGCGGGAAAGTTTGAATATCCGAACATTTTTCTACCAAACACTTCATTTCACTTCCCACCCACAGGTTCCTCCGCAATCCGTTCCACTGTAAAGCGGTACAATCCCGATGGGATCCCGTGCCACCAGCACCTTTCCATTCTTCCTATCGTATAGAACGAACGCAAACATGCCATGGATTGTCTCCATCAGCGCTTTAACACCAAACTTCGTAATACGCAACAATGACATCGCAGTCCACTCCGTGGAATGTATGTTTCCTCGTGTGGCATTAGCGCTCTGTTGACTTCCTGCGCCATCTGCAGATAGTTGTAAATCTCGCCATTAGCGACCAGCAGTACTCTGTCCATCCTGGGACAAAAACGGCTGACTTCCTGTTCGAACGCCAATTACGCACAGTCTCTCCTGGACCATCACGAACCCAGCGCCATTGTCCACCACCAGGCCGGTATGATCCGGGCCGCGGTGGCGCTGCTTAGCCGACTGCCGAAATGCCAGCTCTCGTAGTGATTCCGACCGGCTGCCGTACCGGTACAACGGAGATGCACTGTCGTACTCGGTGTTGAGAAATATCGAAAGGATGCCACACATGTTTGAATCGGCTTCGTTGTGCAACTTAATCGAATTGAATTGATTGCACCTGTCTCAGAAGGGCAGCGAGGAATGAACTACTTTTGAACAGCACTGCTGAACGGCTAAGAGGATACTAATGCAGAACAGTAATACACTCAGTGCATTTATAACGTCCTTCGAAACGATAACAATTTTGCTTTTCATCCCGGAAAGTGGTATGATTTCGGTTTCGAGAGAGTTCTACTGAGAGCGCGAGCGTTTATATGGTTGGTCGTTGAATGGTGCATGAAATAATAACATCCAACGACGGAAGAAGAATGAGTATTTTTTCGAGCGGCAAACCTTTCTCGATGTCGAGTACTTTGTGAAAGGAATAACTCTAGGATTTTTTTTCAAAAGGGCAAATCTAACAATGAGAGGCTCTCTCCTCTCTCGCTCTCTTTCATTTACTGCAGCGCCATTATAAATCGTTTGGGGAAATCTTTAGTACAGATAGAAACACAACAGTGCTGGCTACCATACTCTACAAATAGTTGAATGAAAAAGTAACGCTGAATGGAATATGAATGAAAGAGAAAGTAATAAAAGAGAGTCTCTCAATTGCAGATTCGCCCTAATGAAAAAATACCCTAGAACTGTTAATACACATTGAACGCGAAAGACCAGTCCCTAAACGTATTCGTATAGAAACTGTATACAGTTTTGTTTTATTAAACGGGTGTCCATTAAAAAAATGAGTATGATAAAAACTGCAAGGGACAGCCCAATGGGGTTGTACGCAAAGTTGACGTAGGACTACGTAGCAATGTGGAATGAGTGTTATTATTATATATTATTTGTTTTGTTCCTATATTAGAATAGAGGTAACATTGATCGATTGGATCAAGCAAAGCCATGCCGAAAATCAGTGGGGTTGTGTATAACACACGTCCGGTTGATATAGACTCAAACCTTTTGAGACATTGTCTGGTTCAACAACTTAGATTAGTCTCGTTGGTTTCGAAGAGCAACATTGCAACGTAGGTGCTGTTCTACCCTAGTAGCACACTTGTTTCAACCCAGTAAAGGTGACTGCTCTCTGACTCAATTAAGTTACAATCGAGCTGCTAAAACCATTTTTGACGGTTGTGTGCTGCTTGGGGAATGGGACGTTGGATCAGCATAGATAAGTAAGTATGTTAGAAAATTCGCAAATTGTCTACACAACAAACTAACTATTCATAACAGTACTACTTGCAATGTGCAGAGATTATCAATTCTGAATATCATGTTCGAGAATTCACACCGTTGTCAGTGATAGGAACTTGCTTGATACTTGCCGGCACGCATCATTCTTTAGAATTTGTCAACAACGATGGATGAATAAGTAATATGTGCGAAAAATATTCATCTCCTATTTGTAAAATTTAAAATACTTGAGTAAATATAATGGCAATCGTATCAGCCTCAAGTTGATTAAAGCAAAAATTTCTAAAATATATCAATCAAGAAACGATCAAACTATTAGCGTCCGGTGTTTCAATATTTTGTGACGGCAGCCATTTGTACATAATGCTGAATCAACAAAACGGCGATTGCATCAGAGCAATAAAGTAGCGACAGCATCGTAGTAACAAAAAAGGCGATTGAATCATGGTCCGGCGTTGCAGAAATGGCGAAATCTACAATAATGGACTGAATTGTGTCACCAAGGATGACGCATCATCCCCTAACGTGGACGAAACCAGGTAAAATTCAAGTAAATGGATGTCGAACAACTGAAATGTGAGATAGATTTTCTCCTTTCCGAATACAACTCTGTTTTAGTCAATTTTGCAAAAGCACCAAATAGAACATACCCCAGAAAATTCATAACCAGCAAAAATAATTAGGGTTATACGAAATTATAAAATTAATGGTAAACATGCACTAAATGAAGGTAAATTAGACAAAAATGTACCTATATTTTGCAAATCGAGAACGACAAATTATCATACGCAAAAGATCTAATAACCAGCATTCGATTGGTAGCTCTGGTATTTTTATTTTACATTAAATTGCAGAGAAAGAAAATAGGAGGTGGCAGGGCAGAAGCAGATATAAAACTGGACGCTAGTCTTGTACAGATGTCCTTTGGTGCCTCAGAAAATTTTGATGCATTTCTGGATGCTGTGATATTATTTAAAGACACTGTAGATGCTGATTTCCATGCAGCAACCCCAGAAGCAAAGGCAGCAGCCAAAATTACCGTAACCAAATTTATTCAAACACGACTCACAAGAGCAGCACGACAAGCTTTCACTAGTCTTGATGACTTGCATGAAATTTTAGATGCCATCAAGGATCACTGTAGTTCAAAGGTGACATCGGACAATATAGCAGTCCAAAAAGCCCTTAAAGGGATGCAGCAGAAACCTTTTGTAAACAGGTTGACGTGCTATAACCACCCAATTAAAAGCATGTTTCATACAAGCAGAAATTCCGTTGGCCAGAGCCAATGCTATGGCCACAAAAGTTGAAATAGAAAAGCTTATTAAGGCTGGAACTTCCAACAACATTAATAACTAAAAAAAGTAATTGAAAATGATACAACTGCAGTTGCTGGAAGTCGCATCGCCGCGGCATCGCCTCAGATGTGCTGGACTTGTAGAGGCAAATATAGAGGTCGTAGGGACCAACATTACCTTCCTAACCGTAATCAACCTAACTTTAACTCACAACGAAATTTCAGTAATCAATCCAACTTCAACAGAGGAAATTAGCGAAAAATAATCACAACCTACACCCAAAAAATAATTCACATAATCAGTGGAAAACATCCACTGGAAATTCACTTAACTTTCATGTGACTCAGGAAGTGAAAAATGCTATGTAAAATCAAGTGAATCTTATGTGTCCAGTGAAAAGTAACTGATTAGTAAAGTAGAATTTTTTTTTCTATGTAATATTCATGTAGAAGTCACTTATTTTAGTATTGGAAAATGTCAAGGTTAAGTGAAACATTTTTTCAGTGTACAGTACAGAAGAAGGGGAAACGAAAAAGGTTACTATGCTCCAAATATGTATGTGGCCAATGGAAATGCTGCCACATAGGGTAACGGGATGTAATGTTAGCCTAGCTCCTTGATTCGGCCTATGTGCCAAATATGTCATTATTTCGGCGATAATCAACAAAATCATGTTGCTATCAGCAACAATTGTTCACATTCACGTAATGTTCGATTTCCTTAACTTTTCAGACACCATAACTTTACTGGTTAAGCTGAACAGATTATCTACACGCTCTTCGAATGATCTATATTTTCCGAAATTGAACCTATAAACCGAATTATTCAGCCAAGATATACAGAAAATAGTATCACGTTATAATCTAACAGGTCACATAGGTAAAATAACAATGATTTAACATGAAAACCATAGACCCAATGTAAGGGACATATTTTTTTCTAGGTTCTCAATTATGGCCTGTCTTATGGAAAGCGTGGTAAATGTGTTGTTATTGGTAACATTTACAATTCAAATGCCTGAGTTTTGGTTAAATGTTTTTCATATGGCTCATCTTAACACAAACAAAAGTAACAAAATCTGTGTTAAGTGAATTATAATATTTTGATTGCCGAATGACCGCTAAATCATATATTAAAATTACTTAAGTGTTTCTTAACAGTTTAAGTATAGTTTGATTGTTAGTAAAATTGTTTGTTGGGTAGAGCGAATATAGCTGGGAACGTTTTGAATCAGAAAATCGGCAAAAAGCGTACATAGCCAACATTCAATAACTAATCTATCGAATGGAACGAGCTTGCATCCATGAATAAACCCAATTTGATGCCAATAGACCGACATTACATCCATATCCCTTGAAAGTTTCTGATTTCATAAAATGAGTTGTGTAACTTTTCGTGATACATACTACCAGTTGGTTTATTAAACATATCTTAGCCAGTGTATAGCTAGTTAAATTTTGCTTCCAGCTCAAAAACTTTATAAGTTATGATAAAAAATGTAATCGATTGTTGCATACTAGGCTGAGTCAAGGGACACATACCCTATCAATTTCATCCAATGCAACAACAAATGCAACAGCAATCGTTTCCTTGGCAACATTTCCCTTCGACAAATGGCCCCCTTTTTAGGAATACAATTCTGGCAGTGTATGGTAATAAACGTAACTGCATCAAACTTCGTATACTTAACAGTTGAGCTATGAAATACATGGAAGATTGCAGCAAGTTTTGACCACGAATGGTTGGGCTTTGGTGAGCTGTCACGTTTTTTCAGTATTTTTTGTGTGATGAAATTTATCCTTATTAGAATCTTAATAATAACCTTCGCGTATGATAGTAGATGCTGTGTTTATGACCAGTGCCATACCTAAACATCACTTGTATGATGAATAGAACTTAAATCCGGTGTAAATGGATTTCTAAAACGAACCGATTGGTACACGTTTGTTGATTGTTGCTGATTATCCGGGTGAGCGCTTTCCATTTTACTGATATATTTTCCGTTTTTCTTAAAAGGAACGATAATTAGTTGTCGAAAAATGCAATTGACAATATTGACAACCTTGATCACAAGTGGTTTGTTAACGATTTCGTGGATGGAATGTGGAAGGCTGTTTTTTTCATTATACGCGCATTCCGATACATCTTTTGATTCGAACTTTTTCGGATATTTAGATTACCATAATATGTTAGGGTAGCAAGTTTGACGTGCATTTTTCCCGTTGTGTTCCGACATTATAACACAATTATTATCGGAGTAATACATGGTTGACCCTTAACTGTATCGCCACCGTAACCATCCTTGGCTCAACCGGCTTGTACCTGTCTATGAAGTTGAACTCCAGGACTCGGGAAAATCTCTCCGGACATCCGGTACCCTACAAACACCGATATTCGGCAAACTTCTCTTGGTAATCCAGTTCCACCACGGACCAGTTCCATTACCGACATGGCATTGTTGTAGATACAGTTCCACATGTGGAGGAGTTATGTTCGAGATACGATGCTACTTTCGTTCACCTGCAATGCCATATGGAGCAAGCTTGGCCGTTTTGGATAGGCATCATTTAGGTGCCGCGGAAAAAACAGAACGCTAACACCTGTGCGCCGATCTATTTTGAATCGGCGGCGGCGTATATGGTATTTTTAAACGGCGTCGCGCCGCGGTCGTTCTTGGCGGCGGCAGCGGCGGCAGCGGCGGCGTGGATCGGCGCGGGCATAAATTATGCCTTCGACATTTCCTCATGCTTATCCCTTTTAACTGTTTGACTTTTCCGTGCAAAAATAAGACTAAAGGATCACTCCAAGTCTTATATTTTGATAGAAAACCCGGATGTCCAAAGTGTTATAATACTTAAGTCGATGAATTGACGTGGAAGAGTATGTGTACAAATATATGAGACTTAACATTATAGAATTTGTTCATCACAAGTCGACGGGGAATTTGGCTTATGTTTGCATCAATCAACTTAACCAGTTTGAGAAGCGTAAATATACTATAAATTTAGAAGTGTAAATATAAGTAATTACCAAATAGAATAAAATTTTCATTATTATGCAAACATGGGAAAGTGTTCAAATGTGGGTCTATGGATCTAAAATTCGGCCTATCGGTAAAATTTAACTGTCTTTAATTTTTCTTCATATTGATATGTTACTTTTCTGGGGGGAGGTTTGACCAAAGTCTACGCTCCATAAAAAAATTCAAAAAATTGTATGGAGAAAAGTCTACGTGGGGGGAGGGGGAAGGTCTGAGCTTGTCAAAAATGAGTCTACGTGGTTTATGCACAGGTCCTAAGTGGGACACCCTTGCGCTGAACTGGCCGGCATGATGTGGCGCTAGGGCTCAGTAGGGACACTTTGTCCTGAAGCTAAGAGTTAAGTTTTTATTATCTAAAAATCTAAAACTCTAAAAATCTAAAAATCTAAAAATCGAAATATCTAAAAATCTGAAAATCTAAAACTCTAAAGATCTAACTATCTAAAAATCTAAAAATCTAAAAATCTAAAAATCTATAGATCTAAAAATTTGAAAATTTTAAAATCTACTAGAATTCTTAAAATTCAAAAATCGAAAAATCTAAAAATCTAAAATTTGTTTTATCTAAAAATCTCAAAATCTAAAAATCTTAAAATCTAAAAATCAAAAAAATTAAAACCTAAAAATCTAAAAATTTAAAAGTCTAAAAATCTAAAAATCCTAAAATCTAAATATCTAAAAATCTATTAGGAACCTTAAAATCTTAAAATCTAAATGCTTGAAAATTTAAAAATTTAAAAATCTCATAACCAAAAATCTGATTATCTAAGAATCTAAAAATCTAAATATCTAAAAATCTAAATATATAAAAATCTACTAGAAGTCTTAAAATTCAAAAAATCTAAAATTTTATAAATCTAAAAATCTACTAGATATCTAAAAACCTATATATCGTAAACTCTAAAATTCTAAAAATTTCAAAAATTGAAAGTTAAATATCTTAAAATCCACTAGACATTTACAAATCTAAAAATCTAAAAATCTGAATACCTTAAAGTCTACTAGAAATCTAAAAATCTAAAACTCTAAATATCTAAAAAAATCTGAGATTTTTAAACTCGGCCACAATATTCTTCTATTTACACTCTGTGTATTGTCTGGCCAAATTAAAAAAAAAACACTGATAATAATAGAAGAAAACCCGCCAAAGCCGGCATTTCCCCTTTCTTAAAATCTGAGAATAAAAAAAATAAATATCTAAAATAAATTAAGTTTAAAAATTTAACAAATTAAAAGTTTTTTATAAATAAATTAACAATAAAAACAAAATCAAATTGCTATAAAAATCATAATTTCAGGAACTTAAGGATCCAAAGATTTACCAAATTTTAATGAATTTAGAGCAGTGAATTATACCGAACTATCAATATTTTTACAACATTACTACAATCACTTATAAAACAGCGTCCACTATGCACTTTTTGCTTGACATCAGTAGAACGTTCCCTTAGCCAAGTTATTTGATTCGGGATTTGTCATATTCATAGTCAATGCTTACATGGGTAGCCTTTGTGCGATGAGAATTTTACGGAAGAAATCATTGTTTACGTTTGTCAGTTAGGCCCTTATGAAAAATCTTTATTGATATAATAAATTTAAAAAACACCTCTTATTAACACTGTCTTGACTATTCAATGCAAAAATCTGGTATGTCCAATCACTGTTAATTTACACTGATCGTTAAAGATGGTTTTTGAACTTTCTCACGCCTAACAAAATTGTTTAAGACTACGAACGTTCAGACTACGAGCTATACCACTTGATATGAGCCGTCAGATGCATTATTTCCAGTGAAAAGTAGATGTACAAACATTGATATGAAGCTAGTCTATATCAAGTGATATACTGCCGTTCTACAAATAATTGTCCCATTATGAAAAATAGACAACTGTGCAAAATACAATTATATAATTGTATTATTGATAATACAATAATATATAATTATTGAAAGTGAAAAATATGTTTTTACTATATAGTAAAAACATATTTTTCACTTTCATTTTTTTTTAAACACTATTTTTAAAAAAACTTTTTTGAGCGTCTTAGTAGAACGATTGTGATTGGGAAACTAGGAGAATTTAAAATTTAACACTTCATTTGATCACTTTTTAAAAATAAAAAATTAAACCTTGAAATACTTTTTTAAATTTTCGCTAGTAATCGCGAGCAAATTCCATTTAATTCCACTATGAGCTTATCTTTTGACAGATAGGCCTATTTCGTCTGCTACTTACAGACTTCTTCAGTGTCGAGCACTCGAGCACTAGTTTCCCAATAACATATTTTTGTTTACATTAATTGTTATGTTATATATTCTCCGTGCGAGGAGTAACGATTATGATGTAGAAGGAGATGTTCGCTCATCACCATGAGGCACCAAGAGTGAACAACAATGTTTTTGGCTAGAATGAAAGATATGAAGAGAAAGTTTTGATAGTTCTGCTAGTGTGCTGCAGGCTTGGAAATTTAACAGATGTTCTTTGAAAATTGAGCGAAGGGCATGTGTACAGGTGTGTACTCGAATTAACGACATTTTTGCCTAACATCCCACTGCGGGTAGGGTCGAAGCACGGACTATGTCCGCCACGGACTATGTGGCCTGTTGAAGTGGCGGACTTAGTCCGTGCTTCGACCTACCCCGCAGTGGGATGTTAGGCAAAAATGTCGTTGGTTCGAGTACCACTGTACACATGCCCTTTTCGCTCAATTTTCATAAAACATCTGTTAAATTTCCAAGCCTGCCGCACACTAGCGGAACTATCAAAACTTTCTCTTCATATCTTTAATTCTAGCCAAAAACATTGTTGTTCACTCTCGGTGCCTCATGGTGATGAGCGAACATCTCCTTCTACATATTTTTGTTATCGGGAAAGAATTGGCGTAATAAATAATGCTCTTATGTCCAAAATAACGTTGGAAACCATCATATCCAATGAATCCTATCATTTTTTTTTTCATTTGAAGATTCAATTTATGTCACTTTTAACGAAAAATGATCGGTGGGACTGTTATGTCGAGAAATATGGAATAAATTGAACAATTCTGCGCATAAGAGTCCCACTGAGAATTTTTAAAGTTTTACGAAATCGAAATCAGAAATAGATGCGTTGGCCGTGTTGCATACGAAAGTGATGATTGTTATGGCGATTTTCACGGGTTCGATCTCATTGACGGATCGGGAGTAAGTGCCGAGCACCAAAATGCGAAAATCTGCGATGGAAGCTTTTACGAAACCCAAGAAATAAAACAAAATAAGAAATCCAGGAGGAGAATTTTGCCAAGAAACGAACATTATGAACTCGAACGAAATTAGAAGTTAGTCAATACACACTGAACTAGATTCACTCGCGACCGTACATTGAAAGTATCTGGAACATCCAAATCGAAAAATGGCGTTACTACATAGAATACACTAATTCCGTAGACGTCAACACATGATTTATTTCAACAACTTCTAAAAGAAGCAACTAAAAATAATCGCAAATAAGATCTTCACGATGAATCAACACGTCTCATGGTAGAATTCTCCTTGAGGGATCGACGGTAAAGATGACGTTGCTGTCAAAGCAGCATAAAATTATTCCAGAACATAAATTCAAATTCATTGAGAACCTGTCTAAAATGAAAGGAACTGAGCAATAACCATGTTTTTTTTCTATGAGCTATGTTTATGTTTTTAGAATTAAATAAAATTTATTTTTGTTTTTAGAAAAACTCCGGTATTTTTTAACCCTACAATAACTTTGTCAGTTAGTAACCATTGTTGGTCAATCCGTTCACTGTGCAAATAAAATGGAAGTGCCCATAATTGTGTGCAAATTAAAGTGACCTATATTTGTGAACCCACTGTTAGAAATCTCATCCTTACGTTATTGAACGGAGACGCTCTGCCCCCTCCCGCTTTCCACTCACATCGATTTTTACCCAGACAACCACAAGTGGTATAACAGAGTTCAAATAGTATCGTATATTCCAATATTGTTAATCAAAATCGCAATTTATTGTGGCCTTTATCGTATTATGTTTAAATTAAATCGTAAAGAGTGCAAATTTTCGACTTCTATACGATGTGTCATTTGTTCATCGTACTGCGTCACGAACTAAATCGGATATACATCGCTAACCTTTTTAAATCGATTTTGTTATTACATATTCAATCGCATACGATATCAAATCAACTCGTTTAAGAAAACAATCGAATTTGCACGTATATGGCCTCCACTTTTGCATGTATAAGCCATATTTTTGCATTCAGTACGATTTGTTTACTTACATATATGTTTGTATATCATGAAAACAATTTGCAATATAGGGTAAGGGGATGTAATGTTAGCCTAGCTCCTTCATTCGGCCTATGTACCAAATGAGTCATTAATTCAGCAATAATCAACAAAATCATGTTGCTATTAGAATGACCGATGATATCCAAATCAATTGAGACAATATTAATCAACTTATAGTTGTTCACTTCCGCGTAATTATCGATTTCTTGAACTTTTGGGGCATCATGAGTTCACTGGTTAAGCTGAACTGATGATCTACACGATCTTCAAGTGATCTAAATTTGGCTTAATTAAATCGATAAAGCAAGTAATGCCACCTGGATGTACAGAAAACAGTTACACGTTACAAACTAACTGTTCACATTGCTCAAATAACAATGATTTTACAAGAAAATCATAGAACCAATGTTGGGGACATTTTTTTTTGTATGTTCCCAACTATGGCCTGTTGTATCAATAACGTAGTAAAAAGGTTGTTGTTGGTAAAATTTCGAGTGGAAATGCATGTGTTTGCGGTTGCTTTTATTCAAGTTGCTCATTTAAACACAAACCGAAGGAACTAAGCCGTTGTACAGTGAATTATAATGTTTTCATTATTGAATGGCTAGTAAATCATATATGAACATCACTTATGTGTTTCATAGCAGTTTCACTTTAGTTTTTTGTATGAAATTTGTATGTTAAGTAAAGCGAATACAGCTGGCAATGCCTTAATTCATAAAATTATTAAAAAAAACCGTACAGTGACTGCATTCAGTAATAAATCCATCGAATGGGACGAAGTGGCATCCATGAATAGACCCAATTTGGTGCCTGTAGACCGACATTAAATCCATATCCCTTGAAAGTTTCTGACTTTATAAAAAGAGTTGTGTAACTTTTCATGATACAAACTACCAAATTTCTTATCAAACATATCTTAGCAAGTGTAGAAATAGTTGAATCTCGCCTTCAGCTTGAACACTTCAAGAGTTATGATCAAAAATGTAATCGATGCTTGCATAATAGGCTGAGTCAAGGGACACATACCCTACGTGCATTTTGGTTGTCTGGGTAGTCCTTAGCATCAAGTTTTATATAATTCTGAACAATACGCTTGTGAAAATTGAAGTAAAATACATTGCTTTTGGATGCTTCGCTAGTGGGACAAATATGCGTAGAATGTCACAATGGGACAAACAGACTTGGTATTTTTTCAAGAAGTTTTCGAATAACTAATATTTTTGTTTGTGTTTGCTGTAAATATACGTGAAAATAGACCGTTTTATTAAGAAAAATGAAAATCTTCAAAAAGCAATATGGGACAACTATGCGTAGAACGGCAGTATAGCTCGTAGACTGAACGGCACATTACATTTTCTTTTATTTTTGACAAAATTATGAAATAACATTAAAAATATTTACCGATTCGTTAATTATGAAGAAAATATGAAAGTTTGAAGGTTAACCATATTTAAGATATCGCCTAAGCATAGAAAGGTAGTTGTGTTTTATTCACCAGTATTCACTACAATGTTTAGTTTATTTCTTAATTATTGGTAGCTTCATACTTCAGAATATGTTTTCGCTGAATTTAAATCCCAGTGCATTTTAAATGTGGCTGGATTTTTGATTTTCCGTGTCGAAGTTCCGTCAATTTAAGCCCTTTGAAATTACATCAGCACAAAATGTTTGGACAAGGTTCCCGAGTGGGTTTTGAGTTTTTATTTTGCTTCGATTAGACATACATTGCAAAACACTCTGTCAGGAAGCAGATGATGTGTAAAACCATTTTTGACATGTTTTAGTGCACCATTTTTTTCCACACATTGCTGGTTCGATTACGATTCTTTGTAGTATCAATATGTACACTTGCGATGGAAATTTTCTCGACATTTAAGGCGGACATTTCATTATTTTTAAAGTCAAGTTCACTCGCGAAATTACCAAAACACGAAACACGAAAATGTACACTGATTTTTCTATAACGAAGCGACAAAGCTGATCAGTGTTTCACACGCAAACCCTTTGGATGGCACATCTCATCGAGATGTTATAATTTGTCATCTATATAATAAAAATGAGTTGGGGTTTCCTTTGTCACGATTTAACTCGCGAGCGGAAGAACCGTTTGGCATGAAAATTTGTACGCAGGAGTTTTTGAGGCCGGGGAACGTTTTTAAGATAGTAAAAGACCCCTCCCTCCTCTGAAAAAGGGGGCTCCCATACAAATGAAACACATTGTTCTGCATAACTCGAGAACTGATCAAGCAAAGGAACCCAAACTTAGCATGAGGTAGTTTTTGGAGGCAAAAAATGTTTCTGTGGTAGCTTGAGAACCCTCCCCTCTCTAGAAAGGGAGGCTCCCATACAAATAAAACAGAAGTTTCTGCACATATCAAGAACTAATCAAGCAAATGGAACCAAATTTGGCATGTGGGGTTTTCTGGTGGCGAAAAATGTTTGAATGGTAGTTTGAGACCCCTCCCCTCTCTTAGAAGGGGTGCTGTCATACAAATGAAACTGAAATTTCTTCATAACTCTAGATCTAATAAAGCAAATGGAACCTAATTTGGCTTGCGGGGATTTTAAAGGCAATAAATGTTTCTACGGTAGTCCGAGACCCCTCCTCCCTCTCTGGTAGGAAAGGGGGGGTGGGGGCTCCCATACAAATGAAACACAAGTTTCTGCATAACTCTAGAACTAATCAAGCATATGGAACCAAATTTGGCATGTGGAGGTTTTTGGAGGCACAAAATGTTTCTATGGAAGTTTGTGACTCCTCCGCCATCTGAAAGGGGGAGGGAGGGGGCTTCTATACAAAAACAACACAAATTTCTGCCCAACTCGAGAACTAACCAAGTAAATGGAATCAAATTTGGCATATGGAGGTTTTCGAAGGCAAAAATTACTTATTGTGGTTTGAGACTCCTCCCCTTACTGAAAGAGGGGGCTCCCATACAAATGAAATACAATATTCTGTATAACTCGAGAACTAATCACAAATGGAACCAAATTCCGACATGTGGAGGTTTTTGAAGGAGAAAAATGTTTCTTTGATGATTTGAGACCCCTCCCTTTCTGAAATGAGGGAGATCCCATACAAGTAAAATGCAAATAATTGCATAACTCGAGAACTAATCAAGAAAATGGAACAAAATTTGGCATATGAAGGTTTTTGATGGAAAAACTGTTTCTAAGACTTTTCCGCCTTCTAAAGAGAAGGGGGGGGCTCTCAAACAAATGAAACAGAACTTTCTGAATAACTCGAGAACTAATAAAGCATATGGAATAAAAATTTAACTGGATTTTTTTAAGAGACATATTCATATGGTTGTTAAGACCCTTCTGCTCTCTGAATGGGGAGAAGGGGCTCCTTTAGAAATGAAACGCAAATTTCTGATTAACTCGAGTACTAATTAAGTAAATGGAACTAAATTTGACAGATGAAGGTTTTTGAAGAAGAGAAATGTTTCTATGGTGGTTTGAGACCCCTCTGCCCTCTGAAAGGGGGGGCTCCCATACGACGCAAATTTCTGCATAATTTAGAACTATTCAAGTAGATGAAACCACATTTGGCATGTGGGGGTTATTGGACGCAGGAATTTTATATATGTTAAAAATGAATTTCTGTCTGACTGTCTGTCTGACCGATCGGAGTGAAAACATGTATACAGGGATTTTTGGGGCTGGGGAAGGTTCTTATGATAGTTTGAGACCGCTTCCCTCTTTTGGAAGGGGGACGGGCTCCCATACAAATGAAACACAAATTTCTGCATAACTTGAGAACTAATCTAGCAAATGTAACCAAAATTGGGATGCAGTGTTTTTTGAATGCAAGAAATGTTTCTATGGTGAATTCAAACACAAATTTCGTTCAAACCTGAGAATTATCTAGGTAACTAAGCCACAAACTGTGTATTGTCTGGGTAAGAAAGATGTTCTGTTAGAAGTTTGAACCCTTTCTTGGTTAAAAAACAAACTCATTCAAAAAAAAACGTCTGGTCTATGTAATGTTCATTCCTTTAGTTGCAGGCGTAGCAACGCTCGCACCGGGATCAGCTAGTCAGTAATAAAAGCAGGAAGGGCTAATGAACTTAACATAACTAAACTTAAAGCATATACGGTGACTATTTTTATCGGCGTGACTCAAATTGCCCGGCGGCGTGGGCAAAAAAAATGCAGCGGCGCGCCGGTCGAAAATAGCGGCGGCGGCGGCGCTATAAAATCGTCGGCGGCGGCGTGGCGCGGCGGCGCACTGGGACCTTCCAAGGGATTTTCAGACAATTGAGAGTTGGTAAGTGCTCTCAAAAACGCGGAGCGAAACAGGTAATTGTTATTGTAATTGTAATTGTTATGAACTATATTATATGATCACATCACTTATCAAGGTGAATCCTGATCCATCGAACCCTACCCTACTAACATAGAAAAACCTCCTTCCTTTGACCTTTGTGGGGATGCAGAGGTAAACACGGCCTCTAATCAGCAAAGGTCACACTAACTTTCCTTCCCTATCCACAACTGATTGCAAGGACGTGGCCGGCGCCGTTATTGATTATTAAAGAAATTGAGTCACAGAATCGTGTACAGTGAGAATGGTTGGTTACTCCCAGCCCCATTCAGTTGGTTCATTGTGCAATTTTACTGATTCTGATCAATCACGGAGTAGCAACCATTGATACGTGCACTCAATCAAGCTAAGCTAAGCTTAACAATTGAGCTATCAGATACACTGGTCGCATTTTTGGAAGATTGTGGATCTGATATTGGTTAATATTCCACAAAAAAATTATATTGTAAATAGTGATTTCCCTTTTCCTACAGTAGGAATATTGGGAAGAGATTTTATATCAGCAAACAAATGTAACATGGATTATTACAGCTTGTTATTACAATAGAGCAAGAGATGACCGCAATACATTGGGCTGTGACATATTTCCGCACTTGTCTATATGGACAACATTTTGATACGCACGGATCACCGTCCGCTAGTTTACCTTTTCTCCATAAAACATCCCTCATCCGAATTAACTCGGATGAGAACTGACCTGGAAGATTGAAGTTTTACTATAGAATACATTCAGGGTAAAAGCAATATTGTGTCAGATGTCAACAATCAACATCGACACAGAATATTTACTCGAAAAAAATGCACCAGACAAAAGTGCTTGCCAAAAATGTATTTTGAGTCGAATTTTCTTGAAACTTTCAGGGAATAAACTAATACATATGGATTATGTTTCAGCATCATTACTTTTTTCATTTTTCTTTCCATCGCTGAAAAGCCCGCACCTTTCCCTTAAGACCCCTCATTACATTTTGTGCAATGGTGGAGCCGACCTATTTGCTCACTTTCATCCATTCTTTTTTCAACTCCAGCTCGTTCTTAAACACCTTGGACGATTTTCGAACTTTGGCCTTCATTATGGCCCAAAATCTTTCCACCGGACGAATCTCTGGTGAATTAGGGGGGTTGGCGGTTTTTGGTACAAAAACAACGTTATTGTCTCTGTACCAATCCAACGTTGATCGCGCGTAACGGCATGATGCCAGGTCTGGCCAATAATGTCTCGCCTCCGTAGGACTGCAGGAAGGGCAACAGACGCTTCTGGAGGCACTCGGTGCGGTAAATTTCGGTTTACTCAGTTTACCGCATTGGCATATGGCGTGCCAGAGCAAGTATTTTTTGGCGAATTTGTCCACTTTCTTCTTCCTTATGTCTTCCGGAACAACAACTCGTGATTTGGCAACGTAGAACTCTAGCCCCGGTATCTGCTTTGCGTCTGCGTTGATGTTGGTTTCGTCATCCATAGCCTCACAAATCGGTTTCTTTAACCACTCTCGATACAGCTTCATTGCGCGGGATTTGGTCGCCTTGTTTTGTTGATCACGCCGTCTCGGTGCCTTGCGGACCTTGAACACACGAAGCCCAGCTCGTTTTATAGTTTGCTGAATAAACCAGGCGGAACACTTTGCCTTCAGAGCCGCGTCGGGAATCGAAAGGTTCGGATTACACTTGAAATAATCCAACACCTTCCGGGCCTTCACAGAGTCAGCTGTCTTCGATTTTCTTCCACTTTCAGCCCGCCGCTCGGTCGTCTGGGACTCCTTAGACGATTTTAACACCCGAGACACAGTTGTACGGGTGATTCCCAGTTGTCTTCGAATCCATCTCATGGTTGCAGTCGGATTTTCCATGACGGCGCGCAAAATTCTCCGGAGATTTTCTTCATGTTTCGATGACTTCTCAATAACCACTGAAACGATTGTTGCACATTTAAACAATTCACTCTAAACTAGTTATACCCATGCCTTATCCTAAATGTGATGTTGAACAAGTAAATGCATGTAATGTATGTAGTTATACCCAGATTTTCATCAATTTGTATCCATGGACAAAAAAGTTACACACGGATAAACATGGTGCATTTTTTTCGAGTACAGGCCTTACGCATTAACAATAGCGATGACGAAAAAGCAGTCGTGTTATCTAAACATTGATATGCCGATGCAGGAGCCTGTACAACTCCAAGTAGTAGAATCTATTAATAATTTAGGATGGCTTCGAACTGACTACATTATCGTTCTATATTAAATCTGAAAGCAATTATGATATTACTATTTTTAATAAAAATTCTAAAAACAAATTAGCACAAGTGCTAAATTTTGCAGAATCAAATGTATCCAACAGTAAATTGGCGCTAGAAAATATTTTCAAATGTATTGAATATGGGGCCCCTCATAAACAAAATAAACTACAAAAATTAGCAAAAAAAGATGCTTTACTTCATATTGTTGAAAGAATTTAAAGAAGTAGGAAATAACAATCTTAGGAATGTTAAAAATTATATTATATAATAAATCAAGACATGTAGTTGATGATTCAGAAATCAATAACATATTAAATCTGCACCATAGTGCCCTGACAGGTGAACATTTAGGTATAAACCGTCTGTATAAAAATAACTCTACAAATGGGCTATGAAGAAATTAATTACCGACTTTGTAAAAGCATGTAGTTTATGTAAATTGAACAAACATTACGCAAAGGTAAAAACAAAAACTGTAGTAACAACTACACCGATAAGTCCATTCGATGTCCTTTCTATCGACACAGTTGAGCCGTATTCCCTAACAGTAGAGTATCCCTACTATCTGGAAAAAGCTTTTAAAAGTGACTTATATTTCGGTGAATAATTTTCCCACTCTCCTTTGAAGTTAAACTTATGTTTGAACCATTACGAACAACAACAGAATACTCCTTAGAATCAAATGTCGTAGCCTTTTGTATGCGCTTTGCAACAACTGTATCACCTGGCGGTATATCATTGTGCTTTGCCCAGCGCCGGTTGTCTGCATAGTCTACTCCTTTCATTTTATTCAGCTGATCGCGATCCTGAATCACTTCCAAAATGTTAGGTCCTCTTATCAGCAGGTCGGGTAACTTGTCTTTTAGGTTTCTTCCGAACATCAAGATTGATAGTGCAGCATCTGTCGTAGTATGTGGTGCTGAGTTGTGCATGAGAACAAATGTTCGGAGATCCCATTGCCATTTCCTGACTAATTTTTTAGTCTTTTCCCTATGGAGCGGTTAACACTTTCCACTTCACAATTCGCTTGAGGATGATGAAACTTACGTCAAGGCAGAATTTAAACAGCTTCCTGGACAGGAATTTTATACGGCAACCGGACGGAGAAAGGTGGCAAATATTCTCAAGCACATTCAACTATCAAAGTTCGCGTAGAAATATCTGGTGTGGCAGGCCATCTGTACCTGTGGCTTGAAGAGCAACGTTTACATTGCGACCGGAACCGTCAACCAGGAAATTTATCTGAGCGAGTGCCTACAAAAACGTCTACTGCCATTCCTGAAGTGACACAATTGTTCCGTTCTATTTTGGCCGTATTTGGCATCTTGCCATTACGGAAAAAAGGCCATGGAGTGGTATACTTCCAACAAGGTTCAAGTGGTGCCCAAGCACAAGAACCCTCCCAACACGCCAGAGCTCCGCCCAGCCGAACAATATTGGGCCATCGTCAAGCGGAACCTTAAGAAGACTCAAAAAGCTGTTGTGAGCGAATAAAGTGAAGACCCGGCAATTCGAAAGCAATTCGAAAGACCCGGCAATTCGCATTCGATTTAAAAGCTTAGCTGAATATTTCTCCTGTATTCTGTATTAACTGAACTTGAAAAAGCAGAAGAATTTGATTTTTTTTTTAAACTTTGATCGACTTACACACATTACTGTTTGAAATTTTGATCGGAACACCCTTAAGTTTCGTTTGAGAAAACCAAATTCTAATGAAACTCTAGTTCTGCTTAAGAACCGGGTCAGATCCCCCACTTCAAGATGGAGACAGTGTTGTTCATCCAGATCTGAGCGCGAGTATGTCCCATGAACCTTTGCCAAGTTGATTAATTATTGAAATTTGCTAAACATGCATAAACAGAGAAAAAGAAACATTGAATTTTCTGCGTTATTTAATGCACATAAACGGAATGCTAGATTTGGCAGCAAATAAAGGGATATGTCATGTGAATTTAAGCCAGAGAACGCCTGAATCTAGCCTGTTGTATGCAAGACTGCAAACATTGTTGTATGGCGTATGAAAAATTGCAAACAATTCCGTTGTTTTCGCCTCCTTTGGCTTGGAATTAAACGAGGGTAGATTTTACGGACTTGTTAAAAAAAAAATGCTGTGTATATATCAAAATTATTTCAGGTGGGATAAGGTTTAGTGAACTGATATGATCTATTCGACCATTTTGAGACGCAATAAGTCTCGTATTTCTGCGTTAAAAATTGATTATTTTAATAAGAGCAAAAGGTCGGTAGCGCCTACTGCGTTTTTAAAATCTTTTAAAGTTCAACTTACCCGATTCACTTTCTCATCCAATGCTCATTTGTAGCGAGTTTTAGATTATGACAATCTTTCTCCATCATTGTAGAGCTGAGAAGAATCATCCATACATCCACGGAGCGAACCGTTTTGATGATTGATTAGCCAATTAATAGACGTTTCAATTACACATGGCACCGCCTTTGTCAATTATCAGTTTTGTTCTATCGACGTTCCGGTGACGATACATTCGGCGTAAGTGCCACTGCATCTGTTCCCCCCAATAGAAGCTATTTGTCACCGTGAAAATGAGGTCACTCCGAATCAATTGCGGGCGTGCTCTTTGAACCCCTTTCTTCGGGTTACGACTCCCCCCCAGTCTTCTCACAATCCGTCAGCACCCAAACTCTGGTTCGAATCATAATTATTTTTTTAAATTCTAATTACCCACTTCATGTCACGACACAGAACACGTCTGACGTCACGAACCGCAGCACGTAAAATCAAGTGTGTGTGGACGCTTAATTGGTTGCGGGTGCTAACGATGATTAAGTGTCGTAATGAACCGTATACATAGTCTTATGTATATCTAACAGAACGGTGGTGACAGACACGTTTCAATGAGCTCTATTCCACCACTACCAACCGATTAATTAATTAGTTAATTTAGGAGCGTCAGGGTCAGGAAAAGAGCGGTCGACATTTATTTACCATTCCAGCCGGTGTTGTTACAAGACTTTTAACGCATTGTTTATGGTGAGATTTTAGCATTTTTCTGGTCGTTTGGTGGGACTTTACTAATTCTAATTAGACTAAATGATTGAGTAGTTCACGGAACGAGTTTTTATTCATATATCATACACATCAGCTTAGTTAATTTTCACTGCTGTTCTAATTAATTGCTCTTACGACACTAGCTAATGACTCCGGGTTATGACACAGATGAACTCGATCGTAGAAGAACAGTACCTTAAGGGTATTCTCAAACTCTGCGAAAGCTGACTTCTTTTATCAAACTAGGCTTAAATCTGCTTATGTGACTCTTTATCAATGAAATTATGATTAAATTACACTCAACCGCAGCAGTCCATACCGCACAATAAATAGGCTTTGATTTCTCAGAAATGGGTGGATTAGAAAATAAGCATTTCGAAAGGGAACTTATGAATCCTAGTTTTGCTTAGTAAAACAACGAACGATCAGCACCAGGAAAATAGTCATCGCGATTCCGACTGGCGTCTGACTGGCAGTTCCATTGTAGCAAACTTTCCTCACCGCAATCGTCGACAGGTTGCGCCTTCTCAGTAGATTCCGGATGCTTTGGTTTTCCTAAAATACAAACATTCAAATTAACACGAGGTTTTTGTTGATAGCTTTCCTCCACCCCTTAATTACCTCAGGCGACAGTCCCATCGGTTGCCTGGAAAGCACCACCGAGAACAGCTGACCGCCGGGCAAGCTCTGGCAGAAAGTCAACACCAACTGATTGTTGATCGCCTTCAGCACCTGAATCGTTCCGGTGAATTGTATGTACGGCAACTGGACCATCGACCCGGACTGGGGAGCCGAAGAGATCCAAAACCCTGGCCGCGAGGCATTGAAGCGCAAGGTGTAGTCCAGCGTGCTTTCCTTCTCGTCCCAAATCAACCGCAGATATCGAACATTTCCCTGCTGTTGCCGATAGTTATACTGGTGCTGCTGCTGTTGTTGATGTTGCTGGTGTTGCTGGTGTTGTTGCTGAGCCTGGTACCGGCGATTTCCATCCGCATCGTGGCGACTGTGGCTTCGATCGCCCGGATATCCGTACGTTGTGCCGAACCGAACTTCCGGTCCATAATCCCGCAACGGGTTCTCGCTGGTTGCGGTCTGCTCGCGGGTAGAAGAAGGGTACAATTAATTAAAGGAGCGATTTCATCGCTGATGGCAATTATTATGAAGATTGATGGAGTAAACATTGTGTTCTACTAACCGAATTGGTGATATCAGCTAGGTGAATCACCACACACGTGTCGTAGATCGTTTCGCCTTCTTCGTTGCCAATATGAGTGATCACTTCACTGCCGTACCACAGGCCCATGATCTGTAGAAGGAAGGGATAGAGTGCAATAGGAACAGAATAAACATCAATTAACGGCAGTGTTGGTCTGAAAAAATATGATTCAATTCGCAGTAATAGTGGTTGTTTGTGTTCGTTGATCACGATCTTGCTTTAAACTTCAATTCAATGTGATGAATGTCGTTCATTCATTCATTCAGTCGTCACTAAAAATTCAAATAATAAGGCACATTCAGAGCTCCAGTTGATGCGAAATGCACCGCGCAGTCCCCCTGTGATTAAAATAAGAAAATCAATTTTCATGTTTACGTTCAAGTAGGCAGTTTTGTTGAAAGAAGTTTGAATTTGGAACATCCTGTGGTCACGTTGAACACGAATATGAAAACAATACAGATAAAAACTATAGAAAGAGAATAGCGCCTATGTTCTTTACTCCGGTATTATAACTGTCAAAGTTCATAGCTTTTTCTCGATTTAACACTTATGTCTTTGACAAATATCTGAGAATTTTAACGTAGGACTACGGTTCTCTTTTCTATACCGGGTGCCATTCCAAATGTATGAAAAATGAGAGCGTTGTGCTTAAGTGTATGTTAAGTAAAGCAGAAGTCGTATGCAATAAATAAACCCAAAATGAGCGGGTGATAGTTTCTCTCCCATGTAGGGCATTTGGGAGTGCGAATAGACAGTTCGTTAGAACCATTTAAGGGCTATTCACATTAGGCCGGGCCGAGGCCCGGTCGGGTGACGGCCGGGTTATGCTACGAATTCATTGTATGAGTGCTGTATGCGACCGTTCCCATTAACCCACCGGGCCGTGGTCGTTGCCTTAAGGGGTCTTCACATTGGGCCGGGCCGTGCCCGGGCCGGAACCAGAAAGCTTTTATTTCACGGCCGGTATATTTTGTACACTTCACACTGTACCGGGGCTGTTTAGGGATTCCATGTTGCAGATTGAACGCACACATCAATGGAGCTCAGTTGTTTTTGTTTTTCTTCATATATCAGTCGAAAGGTCGGTAATAATAGTTTGTAATGCATGTGGCAATATTTGCAAATTCCTAGGACGGATTTTTTAGAAGACGAATACTGCCGTTCTACGCATAATTTTCCCATATTGAAAAATAGACAACTGAGAAGAATGAAATTAAAATTTAAACATATTTTTTGTTATGATGTTGTTTTGAGAAGGAAATAATTTCTCATCACCATGAGGCTCTAGGAGTAGACAGCATTTTTGTTGTTGTTAAGTTGTTAAGTTGTTAAGAGAAAGTATTGATAGGTCCGTTAGCTCACGGCAGGCTGTGAAAATTGAATAGAAGTAGTTTGAAATTGAGCGGAGGGCATTGTGAGATAGTATTTCGAAACAGGAACACAAACTTTTACCAAGCATCCCCATGCGGGGTAGGTCAAGGCATGATCGAATGCACCACCTTGACTGGTAAAAGTTTGTGCACTTGATCGTGCTCGTATACTACCGATAGCTTTTTTTTAATAGTTCTAACGAACTGTCTATTTGTACTCCCAAATCCCCTACATGGGAGAGAAACTATCTCCCGCTCCTTTTGGGTTTATTTTTGATATACGACTTCTGCTTTACCTAACATCATTTTTTGCTATCGGGAAAGAAATGGTGTAATAAATAATGCTTTTATAACCAAAATTACATTGGCAACCAACGTTTCTAATGAATCCTATCATTTTTTTTAGTTTGTAGATTCAATTTGTGTTACTTTTAACGAAAATTGATCGGTGGGACTGTTATGCCGAGAATTATGGAATAAATTGAACAATTCTGGACAAAATCGTCAAAAGGTCGAAAGGAACAATTGTAAACAATGACTTAAAACGTAAATTTCCTGGAAATGCCAGGTTGCTTACATCTATATCTACTACCAATGGGAAGGTAATAACTCCTTCTATCTGTTGCTGGTGCTATTTTGGTTGTGGGAGCAAGCAGATCCCAGAAAAATACGCAAGAGGTCATTGTTTACAAATGTTACTTTCGCCTTTTGACTATTTTGTCTAGAATTCTACGCATATGAGTCCCACTGAGAATTTTGCAGTCGCACCACACTCATGCAAATGACGTTTGTTATCTGTTTTGTTAACAAGCGCGTACGTAGAAAGTTTTTATTAGTTTGTAGGGCGTTTAAAAGTTTTACTCGAAATCGGAAATGGATGCGTTGGACGTGTTGCATACGGAAGTGATGATAATGATGACGATTTTTAAGGGTTCGGTCTCATCGGTGGATCGGGAGAGCGATTTAGCAGCTCAAGAGTAAGGGTCGAGCAGCCGCATGTCAAAAGCTTTTCTGCGGAATCAAGTAGTAGACAGTAAAAACAATGTTTATTTCAACCCCTTCTTGAAGAAGCGACACAAAATGATCATTTTTTTTCTATAAGTTATGCTTATGTATTTAAAATTAAATAAAATTTCTTATTTTTTTAAAAACTTCGGTATTTTTCAACCCTACAATAATTTGTCATTGTTAGTCATTCCATCCACGGTGCAAATATAATGAAAGTGACCAATTGTGCAAATTAAAGTGATCTACTATTGTAAACTCACTGTTAGAAATCTCATCCTTACCTTTTTGAATAGAGACGCTCTGCCTCCTCCTGCTTTCCACTTATATCGATTTTAATCCTTACACACTTAGGAAATTTTATAGTATTCGGTAACTTTTTACCGAACTTTCAACAGCTGAACGTTTGGTAATCTGATTTACCAGATTTCGGTTAAATTTTACAGTATTCCGGTAAAAATTTTACCGAAACTTGTCAAATTTTACGTAATCCGTTAAATCGGATTACCGAACGTTCAGCTGTTGAAAGTTCGGTAAAAAAATTACCGAATACTGTAAAATTTTCCGAGTGTGTAGCATCTAGTTTTATGTAATTCTGAACAATACGCTTATCAAAATGAAGTAAAATACATTGCTTTTAGATATTTCGTTAGTGGGACAGCTATGCGTAGAATTTCACAATGGGACAAACAGACTTGGTATTTTTTATAGAAGTTTTCGAATAACTAATATTTTTTGTTTGTGTTTGCTGTTAACATACGTGAAAATAGACTGTTTGAACAAGAAAAATGAAAATCTCCAAAAAAACAATATGGGACAATTATGCGTTGAACGGCAGAATACCAATTGATAAACTTGTCGGCAAAGTCAATGCGTCTTAAAAAATCATCCTCACCAACCAATTTGTGGAAAAACTTTACTGATTGAACATGAAGCGTTTCCCTGATATCCGGAATACGACGTTGACTTTGTTTCAAAAACCAAATTACAATGCTCTGGCAATCCGTTGGTAGCGTATTTGTTTAAAATGTTTACGGGGAATAAGAAATGTCATAGAATTTCCCTTTAATTCAATTAATAACTACAGGCCAATATTTTAATGAATATTCGCAAAATTATTCTTGATCTTCATTTTACGTTTTTGGATATTATAAATGATCGATCGAGTCTGGACAATACCTTTACATATCATCGGGGACTGAAAATAGTTTTTTCAAATCACGAAGAATCTCCACTTTATAATCAAGTGACCATGTATAAACCCTGTAGACTTTTCTGGGGCAGAGGGTCTGATCAAAGTCTACGCTACACACAAAATTTAAAAAAAATGTATGAAAATACATTAACGAAAGGGTAGTAGGGCCTGATGTTTTTAAAAATGAGTCTACATGGCTTATGAACAGGCCCCAAATAGAATACCCGACCGCCGCTTTTTTCTTTTCCAACTTTCTTTACAACTTGAGAAGCCATTTTTAGAACTCAAATTATTTCACAATTCACGTTGAAACTAAAGGCCAGTATCGACTTAAAAAGTAGAGAGGTGCGGAATTTTGACAATTGATCTGCATGGAACGAAATGTTACCTTCACTTACGGAATAATCGAGCGGATTATTTTTCCGAAAGTTAATGTGACAGCTCCCATTAGTTTGCGTGAAAACCTTACAAATCCCAATTTCATTTCTTGTTCATTTCAAGTCGATACTGTTGTTCATTTCAATTCTTTACTTTTCCTTTTCAGTAAACGGAATTTTACATGGGTTGGGATAGAAAAAGAAATTTCTTTCGAACACGATACCGACCTTAAGCGTGAGTTTCTGACGATCAGAAATGTCAAAAAAAATCGTTCAGTGACTGAAAAAGTAAAAACAAAGATGAATGCTTAGATCAAGCACCGGATGAATGATAGTACCTATCCCAACTATAAACAAAAATCATCATTATCAGAATTCCAAATCCGAACGATTACCTATGAGTGCAGGATTTCTTCGGGGTAGCATTCTTGTGCCAATATTTTATAACATATTCACTAGGGGGTGCTCTGTTTTATCTTTATTCGATGACGACAAATGCATTATTGATTAAGAAGAAGTCTTCGTATTATTTGCAGCCGATTGTTAAACAAAAAGTTTAAATATTATCACTTCTGATTTACAACAACGGAAGACTTCTTCCAATGCTTCCCAAATTTAAAGTATAATATTTTCTTTTCCAGCTAATTTCTTGAAAACTTGTAGTAATCACATAGATACTATGAACGGAGTTCCAGGTTTATGGTCAAATCCAGGGCTGCCATGTTCATTAAAATATGTCATGCAATTTTTAATGAAATACACCTGATAAGTTCATAGATGATTGAGATTTCTTCAAAATGTCATCAAAATGTTTATTGATATTATTACTATTTTTTAGGCATACCTTGAAATGTATTTTTCATTTTATCGATTACACATGATTGCTTGGCTTAGTTCTTTTTTTTTCCCGTGATAGTGAAATGCACAGTTTGTGTCATTGTCGCTTGACAGCCGTGAGATTAACCAAAGCCGGTCATGTCAATATAAATACATTGGGATGATAATTCTACAAAAATTAACTTATAACGATCATGTTGCATGTATTAAAGCCATATGTAATAAATATATAGAATATTAATATCCTCTTCTGCACAGCAAATCCATTTGAATGAAGAATAAACTATAAGAAAAAAAAACTATTAGAATGAAGAATATTAAAATATTTTTTTATATCGGCCTTGCTTTATGTTGGCAAGCTGTTGCCTAACAAGAAAAAGACACCTCAATGAATCCCTTGAACAAAATTCGGGAGATGGAAATGATTTTGATACAGTACTGATAAGGTATCCTAAGTTACGAATGTTGAGACTTTAAAACAAATTTAAAAAAAAAAAAGATTAATAATTTCAGGCAAAAAATCATAGTTACATAAGATTTAGTCATAGTTTATAGCTTCGACATTTTGAATGGCACCCATGTATAGAAAACTTGTAAAAATGTTCTGAACCACTACTGCAAGAACAATGTAAAAACACTTAAAAAGTTATCTTAATAAATAAGGTTTAATTGTTACTCATCATTCCTTTGTTGTCTGTTTCTTTATCATACATTTTCGACCGTTAATTTACGACCAGCACATTGAAATCGTTAATTTGGTTAAAAATACCGTATTTATAGAAATAATTCCTAAAAATGTTGTTGTCTATGTGGAAGTGTACTTACAGTTGCGAGAATTAGTAAGCATTGTGTCTATTTTCAAAATATATATCGCTTTTTGCATCGTTAACCATTGTGCTGCCGTGTACCACTTACCATGCTACATTTTGAAAGGTGTATGCTCGTTGCCACTGGCAGAAAAAATGGTGGATTTATCGGTACCGCAACTATTGGAACAATAATTATGAAGTACCGTAATTATAGGAATACCTGTGCCTATTCATGGAGGAGCATTTCAATTTCAAAAGTAAATTCAATTGCCAAGTATATGTTTTCCCCAAAACATAAACGACAAATTAACTAGTGTGTTTATTGATTTTCGGGGGTAAAGTTTGTTTGGTTTAGTAAAAATAAAATAAATTAGCTCCCCCACTATTGTTTTCTCTAAATCAATATTAAAAAAAGAATGAGTTCTAGTTTGTCATATAGCCAATGGTCCAATTGGTTCAATCTATATCATGTTCCCGACAATGACAATTTGCGTTTACCAAACTCTAGACAAAATCGTCAAAAGGTCGAATGTAACAATTGTAAACAATGACTTTAGACGTAAATTTTCGGGAAATGGCAGGTTGCTAGCATCTATATTCACTATCGACGGGAAGGTCATAACTCCCTGTATCTGTTTCTGGTGCTATTTTGTTTGTTGGAGCAAGCAGATCTCAGACAAATACGCTAGAAGTCATTGTTTACAAATGTTAGTTTCGACCTTTGGACTATTTTGTCTAGTACTGACCCGAATAAAAAAATCTCATAGATTCACAATTGAATGTATTGTTACCATACAATAGAATCTATAGTATGTACAATTAATCTTAATGTTCACAACTATAAGATGACAATAGGAGTTATTGTTACCACAATAGAATCTAATGTAAACTGAGACATTGACAATAGAAAAGAGGGGTTGTTATGTATCTTAACTATAGAAAAAATCATTATTTTCCGAACAAATTTGAACCAATAACTATTAATTGTATTGTTTCGCAATTGTTGAAAATCCAAGCATATGGAATCAATTGTAGATCTATTGTAATGACAATATGCATTTTTCCTTTATCTGATTCATGAACAATAAGATTCATGGTCGGAAATAGATTTAAATGTTATTTTATATTAATGTATTGTAATTGTGTGGTTATTTTTATCCGGGGATCTTTCTAAATGCGACAAATTTAAAACGCAAATCAAATTAGTTCGAAACACCAAACTTGTTTTCTACTTTCTGTGAATACGCATTATTCACGCTTGTTGTGTGATGCGCTCACAACTACATATAAATTAAAGCACATGCTGCCAGCCGTGCTAAGACCGAGCCGTCAAAAATATCGTTGCCAAGAAATATTTATGTGCAGCCCGGTCAAACACCGGTAAAGGGCTATTCACATTAGGCCGGGCCGAGGCCCGGTCGGGTGACGGCCGGGTTATGCTACGAATTCATTGTATGAGTGCTGTATGCGACCGTTCCCATCAACCCACCGGGCCGTGGTCGTTCCTACCTTGATCTATGGGGATGCTTGGTAAAAGATTGTGTGCTTGTTTCGAAATAGGGTAACGGGATGTAATGTTAGCCTTGCTCCTTGGTTCGTCCTATGAACCAAATATGTCATTATTTCGGCGATAATCAACAAAGCATGTTGCTATCAGAATGACCGATCTATTTCAAAGCAATTGAGATGTTATTAATCAATTTATAATTGTTCACTTTTGCGTAATTTTCGATTTCCTTAACATTTTAGACACCATAACTTTACTGGTTAAGCTGAACAGCTTATCTACACGGTCTTTGAATGATCTAAATTTGCCGAAATTGAACCTTTAAGCCAAATAATGCAGCCCAGATGTACAGAAAATAGTCACACGTTATAAACTCACAGGTCCAATAGGTAAATTAACAATGATTTTACATGAAAATCATAGACCCAATGTTAGGGACATATTTTGTTTCAAGTTTCCCAATTATGGCCTGTTGTATGGAAAGCGTAGTAAAATTTTTGTTATTGGTAACATTTACAATACAAATGTCTGAGTTTTGGTTGAATGTTTTCCATATGGCTTATCTTAACACAAACTAAAGGAACAAAATCTGTGTTGAGTGAATTATATTGTTTTGATTGCCAAATTACCGCTAAATCATTTGTAAAAATCACTTAAGTGTTTCTTAGCAGTTTAAATTATAGTTTGATTGGTGAATTTTTTTTTTTGGTAGAGTCAATACAGCTGGGAACGCCTTGAATCAGAAAATCAGAAAAAAAATCGTTCATAGACAACATTTAATAACAAATCTATCGAATGGGACGAACTTGCATCCATGAATAGACCCAATTTGATGCCTATAGATCAACATTACATCCATATCCCTCGAAAGTTTCTCACTTTATAAAATGAGTTGTGTAACTTTTCGTGATCCAAACTACTAAATGGTTTATTAAACATATCTTAGCCAGTTTATAGCTAGTTAAATTTTGCTTCCAGCTCATATACTTTATGAGTTATGATAAAAAATGTAGTCGATTGTTGCATAATAGGCTGAGTCAAGGGACACATACCCTACTACCTCACAATTCCCTCCGCTCAATTTCAAACTACATCTATTCAATTTTCACAGCCTGCCGGGCGCTAACAGCACTATAAATACTTTCTCTTAACAACTCTGTTCTAGCAAAAAAAGCCTCATGGTAATGAGAAATTATTTCCTTCTCAAAACAACTTCATTATTCAGTTTATCGGTCCAATTTAGCCAAATTTACATCATTCGAAGAACGTGGAGATAATCTGTTCAGCTTAAACAGTGAAATCATGATGTCTAAAAAGCTAAGAAAATTGTTAATTACACGGGAGTAAACAACTATAAATTGATTAATAATGTCTGAATGGCTTCGAATTAAATTGGTTATCTTTATAGGAGTAGAATGCTGTTGATTATTGCTGAATTAATGACATATTTGGTACATACGCAAAATGAAGGAGCTGGCAAACACTGTCTAGCATATACCTCAATTGAACTTGTCAGTCACAGTACTCTGGATTAACATGAATGCGGCGCACGTGGTCCCATATTACATCATCTTTCATTATTATTACAATTTTCCAGCTATTTCATAACAATTTTTCAAATTTTTTTACACATAAATCCAGTGAACCCCATGACGAATCGAACGGGATAGGAGTAAAACACTTAAAACGTGTATCCAATATGCAAATAAAATGTTCATTTAAGAAACTTCATATAAGAATCAAGTCATTTTTTATTTACACTCACTTTTTTTCAAAAATATTTTGATAGATTCAGATTTTTCAAAAGAGAACTTCTCTTTTGGTATTCAAATACTCGAGAAAAGTGGGAACGAATTGTAAATCAGATAAAAGACTTATTTTCGGTTTCTCACATTGTAATTCTGTAACTAGCTAAAATCTGGATACAGTGTAATTCGACCAGTTTATAAAAGCGTTATTATTTCAAAATTCCATTAAAACTCGTTTTATTTTTTTTTTAAGTTTATGAGATAGATTTAAAAAAATCATTTTTCATCTATGATTTAAGTTTATTCATTGCTTGACTGCTTTTAAACCGAATATTTTTTGGCAATGTTGTATAACTTGTTAATAAGAATTTGGTCTAAACATTTTTGATAAAGTTTATGGATAAGCATGCTGATCTATTTCAATGCTATTTTCTAAGGTTTCTTCTAGAGAGAAGAACCACTCATACATCTTATGTACACTGATCTGGAAAATTTGGAGTGAACTATAGTTGGTCGAGTTTGCAAGCCCAATGTGTGCCACGTGAATACTTCACTTCCACAAGACATTTTTGATGATATTGAGAACTTGCTACCTGCGGAAAAGTTTATGTTGGAGATGAAGCAATGCCAGAGCAGGTAAAATTTAATGAGTTCAAACTCCAATTTTTCAACAATACAAATAAACACTACTTTGCTGATGGTAAGCACGTAATCAAAAACTACTAGGTGCAGCCCCATTGGGAGCTCAGAATTTCAGGTCTAGTTGTAACAGTAGCTTTATCCGATGTACAATGTTACGATATGTATTCAAACATATTCAATGAATGTCCTGGAAGAACAACTGACATTATGATTATCTTGGGATATTCTATGCCAAACAAACTAGTTTAACTTTGCATAGCCCATTAAACTATTGTTAAGATTGTAGACCTTAAGTTTTGAAGGACAGTTTGAATGACCTGAAACTAACAAGGTTATCCCATGATGTCTGTTGACGTTTCAGAATATTCATTGAATATGTTTGAATATTTATCGTAGCTTTGTATAGCCCAAAAGGGGCTACGGTTACTACTGTATATCTTTAGTTTTGAACTCAAGGTCAGTTTTATAAACCTGAACACCCCAAGATTATCGTATAATGACTGGTACCCTTACAGAAGCATCACTGAATGTGTTTGAATGCATATCGTCACTTTTCATACATTATAAACCTAACTTTACTACCATAGATCCGAAATTCTAAAATCAAGGACAGTTTTGATGACCTAGAATATCCCAAGATGTCTCATTATATTGGTTGACCATCCAAAAAACTCACTTAATTAGGTTAAATACATTTTGTTACTTTGTTTAGTCCAAAAAGCTGTTGATTTTAAACTACAATTCAAAACATTAAATCTACAGCTACAGATTTCAACTTTTGAATTCCAGGAAATTTTGGATAACCTCGAACATCCAAAGATTATCTCATAATGTCAATAAATATGTGTCAACACATCGTAGCTTTGCATAGCCCAGAAAACTTTTGTTACAACTGTAGGTCCTATGTTCTGATCTTAAGGATAGTTTGGATGACCCAGAAAATGTCATATTGCTTTATAATGTTTTTTTGACTTTAAAAATGTTAATTGAATGTGTTTCAACATTTATTGTAACGTTGTATTGCCTCAAATTTACTGTAACAACTGTAAATCTTATGATTTGAACTCCAGGATGGCTTGAATTACCTAGAATATACCAAGATTGTCGCATTATGTATGTTGACCTTCCACATTATTCAACCAATACTATTAAATACATATTGTCTCTTTTCACACTTCAAACACCTACTATTAGATCTTATGTTCTGAACTCAAGGACAGTTTGATGACCTAGAACATCATAAAGTTATCAAATAATGACTGGTTGACCTTCCAAAAAGTTCTTTCAATATGTTTGGAGAATCTCCCAGAAAGAAAAGAAAAAAGTTTAATGTTTATCAACGAGCATTTGATAATACGTTTGCATATATAAAATATTCTAAAACAACGCTTTACACTATTAATAAGGAGTGTATCGAATATAAGCTATCCACATACATTTGCGTTGTATGCATGTATTTGTGATGGTTTTTTATGCTCTGATTACTGCATGTTGTGCGTTTGACTGTCAGCTTTCTTTTGTTTACTTGTTTGTGCGGTTCAAATTCTGCGTTTTCAAAATGTCGCGTATTGAAAAGGAAGTGAAAATTAAGGTTCTGGACACATGGCTAAGTGAGAAGGGTATTACTATGCGAGAATTGGCGAAGCGGTTTGGAATTCATCATGCGAGTGTTAAAACCATCATTAATAAGTTTGGGGAACACTATTCTTTGGATGAGCTACCAGAAAGAGGCAGAAAACCCGGTTCTTCCAACCCGAAACTGGAGCGGAAAGTGGTATCTCTAATCATGAAGAACAAATCAATCTCAATACGTGATTTGGCCAAAAAAGCAGGAACGAGTGTCGAAAAGATCCAGCGTATCAAGAGGCGAAACCATCTGAAGACCTACAAGAAGCAGAAAATCTCGAAACAAAGTGCAGAACAGAAGAAGCGAGCAGCAACAAGGGCCCGGAAATTGTATTCGCGTCTTTTGCAGCGTCCGGATGGACGATGAGACCTATGTAAAGGAGGACTCAAAAACCCTTCCAGGTCCACAATACTTTACTGCCGTCGTTGGGGAGGATGTGAGCGATGCGGACAGGTCGATTCAAGTGGAGAAATTCGGTCGAAAGGTCGTGGTATGGCAAGCAATATGTTCCTGTGGTTTGGAGTCAACCATTTTTTACACTACCGGAACTATGAATGCGGAAATCTATCGATCTGAGTGTCTCCAGAAGAGATTGTTGCCTTTATATAAGAAGCATAGTACACCTCCACTGTTTTGGCCGGATTTAGCGTCAGCTCACTATGCCAAAATCACTCTCAATTGACTTGCGGAAAAGGGTATAGATTCCGTTAAGAATATAGAGAATATCAATCCACCAAATTGCCCTCAGCTTCGACCCATCGAACGTTACTGGGCAATCGTGAATAGGGTCTTCAAGAAGACTGGTAAGGCAGCTGGGAACATGCAGGAGTTCAAAAAAATTTGGGCTCAAGCGTCCAAAAAATGCGATGCAACACTTGTCCGGAATTTGATTAAGAGCATTCGATCCAAAGTTCGAAAATTCGTGAAGGAATAACTTAAATTTCATCCGGTCTTCATTATGTTCAAGTTTAACCTCGTACAATAAAGGATAGATTTTTTGTATGGATAAAATATCGGTTTTCAACATAATTTGAAAGAAAGTTTGTGGATAGCTTATATCCGATACACTCCTTATGGTAGTGGGCACCAATTTAATCAAAATACACAAAATTGCATGTACACCGTGTCCAATATATTCTCATACACTTTTTTGCATTGGTGTCGTGCAACTACTCAACATGCTTCACGGACCTTGGATTCCAAGTTTTCAAGAAACGTAAGGTTCACGGAGTTTCGAAACCATCCAAGCAGAACGGACTCGAAAGAGCAAGACTGCTTTTGTCCCGGCACGGTGGGGAAGAATTTATCTTTTCCGACGAAAAGTTATTCGTCTTGCAGCAATCCCACAATGTCCAGAACAACAGATTGTGGGCTCTCTCTTCGAGAACTGTTCCAGAGAGAGATAGGTATATTCCACGGTTCCAAAGTGCTGCGTCAGTGATGGTTTCGGGAGGAATTTGCAAGCGAGGCAAATTACCACAGGTTTTAATCGAAAAAGGCGTTAAAGTGAATGCCGTATATTATAAAACGGAAGTTTTGGAGAAAGTTGTCAAGCCATATGTATAAGAGGTGTTTGGAGATGATCACTATGTGTTTCAGCAGGACGGAGCGCCATCGCATACTGCAAATCTCGTTCAGGGTTGGTGCCGAGAAAATTTGACCAACTTTTTGGACAAGAATGAATGGCCTCCAAGTTCACCAGATCTGAATCCCTTGGATTATTTCGTATAGTAATACATGCTGGCGAAGGTAAATGACCACAGGGCGTCTATTATGAACCAATTCAAAACCGTAATCAAACGAATTTGGGACGAAATGCCGATGGAAGTCGTGCGTGCCTCCTGTGACGGTTTCGAAAAACTCTGGAGCTGGTCAAGAAGGTTAATGGCGGTGTTATTCCAAAACATGTGCGGTAGTTGATCAGTATTATATTGCAATATAATGGGTAAAGTTATCAATAAAATCTGGACCTAGTTTTTGCATTTTGGTGATCATTTTTGTCTGTCGTATTTTTTTGAGTACAGTCTTTATTGTTAGTTGTTGGTAGAGTGTTTGAACCATGGCTGCTGCAAATCAAATGACAGCACTGTCAATCTTTTTTCTGCACACAACAGGGTTGTTACGATTGGTGATAGATAGGTTGATTCACCACTTGGTGGCAGCGTAACGATCAATCTAGTAGAATCTGCGTGACCGGCGAACCCTTCGCAAACTGCAGGGCTTGCGAAGTGGAGCCATGAACCAAACAGACTACTGTAACTTCTATTTAGCGACGAATGGCCCGAACGGTTAAAGCCTCTCTCAAAAATAAAAGAAGAAGAAGACCTTCTGTGTACAGCAAAGCCATCCCAGCCTTAACGTGACTGACAAGTTAGCGCCATCAAGGACATCACGCTCACCGGACTCGTCATCGAGTCATCGACTGCCTTCGGCGTCCAAGAAATGGTTAAACAAAGTGACAAGCACCTTTCGAGAAGCGAAACTCATCCCGAAGCCTTATTGTGCGCACGCAAGTGAAGGCAAGGGAAAATCATCCATTATCCTGACAGTGCACTGGTTTAACGCCATGATCGTACTGTATCCCTTACGATGCCGAATTGATTTTTCTCTAGCAGTCGGGTATTCGATAAGGTTGTCGATGTGATCACCCGAATAAAAAATTCTCATAGATTTCCAATTAAATATATTGTAACCATACAATAGAATCTATAGTATTTACGATAAAAAGTATTGTTCACAACGATAGCATGATAAAAGGAGTTATTGTTACCACAATAGAATCTAATGTAAGTTGCGTCATCCACAATAGAAAAGGGGGTTGTCATGTATCTTAACTATAGAAAAAAATATTATTTTCCGAACAAATTTGAGTCAATTACTATTAATTGTATTGTTTCACAATTGTTGAAAATCCTAGCATATAGAGTGAATTGTAGGTCTATTGTAATGATAATATGCCTTTTTTATTTATCTGAATCACGAACAATAAGATTCATGGTCGGAGATAGATTTTAATGTTATTTTATATTATTGTATTGTAACTGTATAGTTATTTTTATTCGGGCAGTAATTTGTGCCAGCAACATATTTTCAAGTTCATTCCTTGGTGCAGGGTGAAAAGACCTTATGTGGAGTGGCGATGGAAACCATCGGTTTCAATGAGAATTTCGACACTTTTTGCAATTGAACCAAAAATTTGCTACATAAGAATGTTAGAATATCATTCTGTAAACTACTTTATTTTATACTTGAATATTATTTTGAAGCAATCAATGCAATGAAGCAAGTTCGAACAATTTTTTTGTGAAGGTCCGAGTTCTTTGAATCAAAAACTTTCTGGATAGGATTACCAACAAGAACGTCATTTTGAAAAGATATTTAATTTATTGTTAAATATTCATGAGTAATTACTGCGCTGTAAGGAACTATTAGGAATCGATATGCTTTTGTACGCGGACGACATCCTTCTCGTGGTACGAGGTGCGAAAGGGGAATACTAGCACCGAAAACTACAGGCCGCTGTCAAAGCTGTGGACAAGTGGGCAAAAAGCGTGGGGTTCACCATATCCGCGACGAAGTCGCAGACATTCTACTAGCCCTTATGCACATCGAGAGCCGGCGCAAGAGGCCATCATCAATGGAACCCCCGTCCCAAAGACCAACCGTCTGAGGATCGCTTGATTTCGGAGCGTTTGTGACCAGCTCAATCATCTCGGTTATGGCTGAAGCTAGAAAACTCCCCTTTGAATTCCTTACAGTTCAATCTGTAACACAAACGGCTATCCAGATTCTAGCTAAAAGCCGAACCCTTCCACTGATCCGGTGAGCATCTGACCGTGTACTTGAAGTGACGGGTACCGAACTTCCCGCTGTCGACCATTTAATGATACAGAGCGATCGTGTCCGGCACGCATGTAAACCCTTGATACTATGGGACGTTAAGCGACGTGTACGAGCCGATGATCCGCCGGATAGAATCCGTCCAGATGTCCAACAGCTGCTTACGACCAGATTCCACAGGTCAACGATGGTCTACACCGATGGTTTGAAAAGTGAAGACACCGTTGGAACCGCATTTTGCACGACTGGCCTCGCAGATTTGTTCATACTTCCGACAGCATGAAGCGTTTACTCGGCGGAGGCGTACGCCATAAAGAGAGCGGTTTTGATACCGAGTGTCATTGCCGAAACGGATTCAGCCAGTTTTATTCTGGCTTTAGAATCAGGAAGGTCGAAGCACCCGTGGATTCAAGAAATTGAAAAGATTGTTCGTTACAAACTCGTTCGCTTCTGTTGGATTCCGGGACATTCTGGGATCAACGGAAACATCCTGGCTGATTGACTAGCGAACGAGGCTAGAGAACAACCCGCCGTAGGTATGCCTATTCCGGACGAAGATGCTCTGCGAGCAGTGAAACAAGCGATTCGACGCCGATGGGACCAATAGTGGTACAAAGCTAAAGACGCAAAATTGAGGGAAGTGAAGTACGACACGCGCAGGTGGATAGACCAGGCTAATCCAGCCGACCAATGTGCGCTAACACGCCTAAAAATCGGCCCCACTCGGCTGACACATTCTTTCCTATTGAAAAAGGACACACCGCCTATCTGCGAGTGCTGCGGAACCGAAATCAACGTTCAGCACGTTATTCTCCACTGTCGAAAGTACGTGACAGAACGCCAAGAAACCGACGTCAGCACTACCAGCCTACAAGATGCTCTTAATAATAGCGAAGATAATATGACGAAACTGCTGGCATTCTTGCACCAAACTGGGATGCTTAAACAACTTTAAGAAGTACGCAGAGCACCCCACGACTACGGAAAATTGGGATAGACGGCAGGAGGGCAGGGTAGCTCTGGCCGCCGCCCTACACCATCGAACACTAGCCATCCAACGACAGCGGAGTTGTCAACAGAACTACAGAAAGCCTTTCCCCAGTCCCAGCTGTTGCCGGTAGATCTGGAAACAATGTGTAGTGGTTTCAGCACTAGCTGGCATTGTGTGACACTGGCGTCCCACAGGTTTGATCCCGTTTTTTTTAAATAACCATCAGGTACTGTCTCGGTGATCATTCCAGGTCACTGCCAAGCCGCAGCAGTTTCCTAGCCGATCTTCCGACAATTGTTATCACACCATACCCGGAGGAAATAACCGTCCAGAACTCGCTCGAGCTCCTGAATCCGGAATAGTGGCTACATATTCACCGATGATATTGAAGAAGAAGAAGAAATGAAATGAAGTAACGAAGAAAAAGAAGAAACTGTCGTAAATATACAAACACACTACTTCACACAAACCGTACAACTGACAAATGTTAACAAATCGATAGTGTCATCCGTGCATAGGAATTTGCTGTCATAATATATTATTTATACTAGCTGACCCGGCAGACGTTGTCCTGCTTACAATTAAACTACTTAATGGAAAATTGAAGAAGGTATTAGCATCAATCAATATGCAACTTGGGATTTGAAATTGATTCACTGTTGGAGAACCCCTTGGTCTGAGGTACACCTTGAAGCTACGACCTTGCTGTACATATTTGCGCCTTTGTTTTGATTTGCTGTGTTCTTTTGACAGAATATTTGAGAGTGTGTTCGTGTGAGTTCATTATTAGGGGCATATTATTAAGCTTGGGACCGAGCTTGGGACCGATGTGCTAGTACTGACTGAGCCAAGCAAAAAATCGTGTTTGGTCGGGACCTACTGATCATAGAGTTAGTGTATGGTATTAGCTCGAATCGCAAGCATTCGATCTAGAGTAGTCTTAAACATTTGAATCAATCCATTGGGCTCATGAAGCATCGCTTGCACTTGTTGTACAATGTCCCGCTTCATGGTTGCTGAGTTAATCTCCCTTGAAATAAATCTGTAGAAATTCATGGTCTGCGTCCGTCGTTGGCTACATTGAATTCGCTTTTTGGTAAATTTGACCATAGACGCTTTCACAATTTCATAATTTACCAATTTTTAAACTCTTTGAATCCTTAAGGTTCAATGTCCAAGAAAACTTTTAAATATTATTATGTGAGTTGCGCCAAAAGAAGTCCTTTGAAAACAACCATTATAACTCTGGATGTTCTGCAGAAAATGTTTAGAACCACTTCCTGATCCCGACACAAATGAGCGCAAAGGCTCTGGTGTTTCATTTGGGAACTTCAATGTATTACAATGATAACAAACTACACTCATTGATCCAATGGCGACTGAAAAATTCGCATCAAGATTTTGTGGAATGTAGGCTTGCATTCGTAATTGTTTTATAAGGTTATGTTGAGCACGATTGTTGCCAGATCTTTCTGATACATGCCGATTACGCTTCTTTCAAACTCCATCGCTTGTATTTTGAGCTGCTCTTTCTTCTTCACTCAACATTATTCGAGCCCGTGAAATCCGTTGTCGATCCAATTCAGTCTGAGTTGCACGCTGATCGTCGCTTTGTCTCATTCGAGAGTTTACTGAGCTAGCAGCCGACCGATATTATTCTGTCTAGTTGGAGGCATTGTACAACAATACTAATTGAAATTAACTGAAATCGAAACTTAGTTTGTGTTTTTTTAAATTCTAGTAATATCGTCGATTTCACCTTCCTAATACACTATTTATCACACAGCGAACGATACTAATGTAAACAAAAACGTAATTACACATCTGTCAGTTCAACACAAAAGACATAAACTAATACCTTCACTTTCCATTGACCTTCATTCCAATTCTTGACCAACAATAGAATAGGGTTAATCAACATTTGTAAACATATACTTTTGAGCCTTTTTTCTCGCAAGCCATAGGCTACACACGCAATCTATAGCATCATCGTTTAGAGAAACTTTTCCCTACATTATTATGGTATTGATTTGCGTGGGTGGCTATATGGCTTAAGAGAAAAAGAGCTCAGAAATATTTGGTTACAAATGTTGATAGGCCTATTCTATTGTTGATCTAGAATTTACATCTCGCTGCGAGGTGTCACCAATACAAACGTTCCAGTTTATACGTGCATCTACACGCTATAAATCGTATACACTGAAGTTACTTTTTACACAGGAGTGAGTGCGATGAAAAAAAAACTTTAAAAAATCGAGTAAATTCCTAAATCTACGTAAAAACCCGTAATTTACAAAAACTTTGCAAAAAGCGAGAAAAGTTAGGTTTGAAACGCGTTTTTGATCAAATATAAGCGAACGTTATCTACTCGTTTGAATGACGAAAACCGCGTCAAATTCCGACAACCCCGTGAAAAATTCCGAAATAAGCGACTCTAGTAAATTATCATTTTTTGTACATCTTCTCAAATGGTCCTAAGTAACAATCAGTGATTCTTTCCTCTCTCGTTCTTTGTTTTTAGTTAGTTGCGAAGCCATTATAATAGTTTCCACCGGTTTGTCCTTACAAATCGAAAGATGATCTTGCTGTCTAGCATATAATGATATTCCCAAACAAAATTACAATATGATTTTAATGATTTTTTCTCATTTTCTAGTAAAATTTTCCAAGTTTTTCTTTATATAAACCTGTTGGGAACCAAGACGAATCAAATAAAAAAGAAATCAAATGAATCCATCGAGTCTTTCGTGAGTTATGCCGTCACGAACGGACAGCATTTCATTTTTATATATATAGATTATTTTGTATTGAGCAAACATATTCGACAAACCATAATAAAATTACCAAATAGTTGGACCATAAACACAAACAAGACATTTGCCATGGCAATATTTGGTCAAATATATTTGTCAAAATTTGACAAATATTTGGCGTTTTCTCAGCTTTAGAACAATAGTAAGTAAAACTAATATCAATCAAGATCATTTATTCTTGATAAACTCAAGTTTTCACTGTACAAAACTGTTCACTTCCAATCACACTTACCAACTATACTAATTTTATTTCATTTTCTATCGATTGTTGAATACGATGGTTTTGTTTCAAGCTTGCTTCATGCCTAAAGCCGGGATAGCTTCTGCTACACACAGAAGCTGTCTCCATTCTATTCGATCCGTACCTGCATTTCGCCAGCCTGGCAGCCTGCGAAGGGTCCGTAGGTTGTCTTCTACTTGATCGATTCTCCCTACTCGCTGTGCGTCTCTTCTTCGTGTGCCTGTCGGTTCCTTTTCGGGAATCATTTTACCTGGAATGTCGTCCAACATTCTTACGAAATGCGCAGCCTACCGTAGTCGACCGATTTTATCAGTGTGTGCGATGGGGGGTTCTCCCAGCAACTGATGCAATTCGATGTTAATTCACCGCCTCGACGTTACGTCTTCGATCTGCACTCCACCGTAGATCATACGCTACACGTTCCATTTAAAGTTGCGTTGGTCCTCCATGATCAATGTTCATGTTTCGTGGCCGTAAAAGTCTACCGGTCTAATTAATATCTTATAGATGGTGAACTTTGTTCAATCGATCGTCTTTCGGAGTCCAAAGTAGACACGATTGCAATCCATAATGTGTCCTTGTATCTCTCGGCTGATGGCATTATCAGCGGCCACCAATGAGCCCAGATACACACTACCGTCGGTCTGAGCTCGTGGTTGGAGATGAACATGCTTTTCTCGTGAGTCTCCTTCCCTTTTTCTATTTTGTCTTCAGCGTATTAATGCAAGCCCAATCCTACTTGCGTCAACTTCAACACGTACCTCCGCAACGCCCCATAGCATGGTTCCCAGTTTTGTGGATTGGTAAAGTTCTGTCCAGTTTTAATCCGGAATCACTTATTGTGTTGCAGTGGCACGGAAAGTGGCCGCTGTAAGAATTCTTTTTCAGCGGTTTGTTTACCTAGGCGACCACTTTCTGTGGCATAAAAATATATTCCAGATGGAAGCCGAGAGGAGAGAAAAAAATCTGCACACCTACGTTGATAATTCAACGTGGTCCGTAATAAAAATCGCAAAAACATGGAAAATCGCCAAATCAATCGTGTATGATGTGCTCAAACGTTTCAGGGAGCAAAATCGTGAATCGAGTGTCTCAAGGTAAGCATCGTAATGGAACATATGACCACAACCTGAACCAGAAAGTGTTGAGAACCGTCAGAGAAAACCCTGGACTATCAGATAATGAAATCGCACAAAAATACGCTGCTGCTCGCAGTACCGTTCGAAGAATTCGTTTGCGAGCAGGATATCGTTCTTATCGAGCCAGCAAGCAACCAAACAGAACGTTGAAGCAAAGTTTCGTCACCAAAACTCTCGGTCGACGAAGTACCAGAATGCCTGCTCATTGACGATAAAACTTACGTCAAAATGGATTTAAGTTTGGGTCCCGTGAAGTTTTGGCCAGATTTGGCGAGGTGCCACTACAGTCGGGAAGTCATCCAGTGGTACCGAGATAATAACGTAGATTTCATCGATTAAAACATAAATCCACCCAATTGCCCGCAGTTCCGACTCTTCGAGAGATTTTGGGCAATAATGAAGCGGAAGCTTAAGAAAAGTGGAAAAACGGCTCGGGACGCGACTCAGATGACCAAAATGTGGAACAATTGTGCCAAGGAAGTTGACTCCGGAGGTGTGCAGCGTTTGAAGGGGAGGAATAAAGAAGAAAGTGCGTATTTACACTAGAAAGGAGAAATGATTTGTATTGATATTTTTTCTTTAAAAACAGTAAATTACCTTTGTTTTGATGTATTAAACTTATTTGTACGTCAATCCGTTACCGAGATACAGATGATTTTATTATTCCGGATTCTAAATGGACATAGCTTTAATATCCATTTGGGTATTCTAAAGCGTGTATGTGTGTGTATGAATATTTGAGTATTTTTCGGTCACAGGATCTTTTCAAGTTTGTGAAAGAGATAGACTTTTTTTGCCTTCCTTACCTTACCATTTCAGAAAGCGAGTAATAGCGCTTTGAGGTTCAACCGCTTGGACAGGACGTAGTGCTCTTGTCCCATCCATCAAAGGACAAAAAGGAGCATCATCTGAACATCTGAGATAGCCGATACAAAAATTTAAGGACATATTGCTGGACATTTTGGTCTTGAATCATCTACAATCTAGTTTGGAAGGTCAACAACGTGAGGAAGTGAACAAATCCGCTGAAATTGCGTCGATGAGCATGAATCCTCATGTTTACTGCTACTGTTTCCAGTTAGTTTGAGAAGATGGGCGGTGCTGTCAATACGAGTGTACTGCTCCTCACCTGGAAGAAGTACAGTGATGCTGTTGCTGCGCACAAAAGCAGATTTGATACAGTTCCAGGGTGGCCACACAATCTTAATATAGAAATTCCCGCATTTTTCCCGAATTTTTCCCGCCTTTTTGCCTTATTTTCCTGACTGTTAAGATGAGTTAATATTAATTACTCGTAGCTAAATCTCTGAGCTCCCAAACTTTTTTCCAGTTTGATTTACCACCAGACACTTTCCATTTATTTAAAATACGCGTTTTTGTGCGACAGGATGAGCCAATTTTCATCAAGTGTTGTCAAATTTGGCAGCTTCTTCTTGGAATGACCAATCAGTTCTAGTCAAAAATTTTCCAGACCATTTTCTCTTCTCTGGAATCCGACAGCACAAAATTCTTCTTTCACCATGTGTTAACACCTTTACAAACGCAATTCACCAAACATTCGCCACCACATGAAAGATAAGTTCATTTCTGGCCTCACCTGTTACAGCCGTGTAGCTAGATCTTCTAAGGGCATCTTTAACGGTGGTTCAAATCGTGGTTTGGATTTACATGTTTAGACCAAACGCAAGAACATCGCTGCACCGGTGTTGTAAATTTTGTTTTATACCGGATCTATTTTGCATCATTTCAGAACTTATATAAGCTTCTAAGTTTTTTACTGAACGCACTCTTTAAAAATTTAATTTGATGACCTTCGGAATATCTAAAATTGGGTGGAAATATCTATAATTAACATGCCACAAGCTGATTAAAGTTCTCGGCAGTTGAATAAAATAATTGGAAGTTTCCAGATAATCATGAAGTTTGCTCGCTGCCTTTCGAGAAGAGAAATGGTGGAATTTTAGAGAAGTTATTTGAATTGCCGAAAATTTTTCGAACGTTTCTGGAAACTTAGTTGAACTTCCAAAAAGTTTGCTGATCATCCATGGAATAGGAACAACTTTCTGGAAATGACGGGAACTTATAAAATCAGATTTCGCTTCGCAGAAGTTGTTTTAACTTCCAGCAGGTACACGTTCTGTGATAAAAAGCAGAATATCACAAATATTGAAATAATTTACGAGAAATTGAAAAAAAAACAGCTTGGAAGCCGAGGAATTTCTGTGGAATAGTTAGCATTTCCGAGATGTTGTTAAACCGTACAAGAACTTTTTATGATCTCCAAGATTGTGAATAGGTGGAAATTCTATGAAATTGATTAAAAAGTAGTTGGTTTCTTTATTCTCGTTTTGGTTGGGTTCGAAAAATTATCGAGTAGTAAGAAGATTCTTCTTAAAACATAAATACCCTGAACTTTTGGGATGTTTTCGGAACGATTGGAAAGTTTCTCGATCACATGGAAAGATCCCTGAAGTTCTAAGAAGCTCCCCAAACTTATGGAAAAATCCTTTGAATGTTTCCTAAACTTTTTGAATGCTCAAAAAATCCAGTTTCCTGTATATCTGGGACGTTTTCTGGAATTCTGGAAAGTTCCCCGATCTTAGGAGAAGTTTTCTGAAATTCTTGGAAGATCTCAGGACTACTGAGAAATTTCCTGAATTACTAAATTTCCTGAGCATCTGGGAGTTTTTTCGAGCTTTTGGAAAGTTCCCTGAACTTCTGGGAAATTCTCTGAATTTCTGGGACGTTCTCTAAACGTCTGAGATGTTTGCTGACCTTTTGGAAAGTTTCCTGATCTTTGGGGGAGTTCCATGATCTTTGTGAGCATTTCCTGAAGTTCCGAGAAGTTTTTTGAATTCATGAGAAACCCTGAGCTTCAAAGAAGTTTCTTGAACTCCTATATGTTTGCTGAACTTCTAAGAAGTTCTGTATATGTCTAGCAAGTTTCATGAAATTCTAAGAAGTTCACTAAACTTCTAGGAATTTCCGCAAACTGTTGAAAAGCTTCATGAATTTCTTGACTGTTCTCTATTGGAAGTTCTCTAATTTTCCTTGAATTTTTGGGAAGTTCCCTGAACATCTTGAGTAGTTCTATGAACTTCTGAAAAATACCCAAAATAATCTGATAAGTTTTCTAAGCCCCCTGGAAACCCCCTGAATTTCTGGATAGTTACCTGAACTTCTGTGAAGAACCCTTTACTTTTGGAAACTTCCCTGAACCCGTGGTAAGCTCCCTGAATTTTTAGACAATACCCTGAATTTCTAAGAAACAATCGGAATTTCAGGAAAGTTGTCTGAACTTCTAGGAAGAACCCTTAATTTCTGGAAAGCTCCCCGATTTTCTGGAAAGTCCGCTGATTTTGTGGGATGTTCCTTTGACATCAGGGAGACTATCTAAACCTCGGGAAAGTCTAAGTCTAATCTAAGAAATATACCGAGCTTCTGATAAGTTCCCTGGGTTTCTAAGAACACTGAGTTTAAAAGATTTTTTTCGAACTTTTGGGAAGTATTTTTGTCCACCAGTTTCTTCACCTCTTCCGATATTGGGGGACGTAAATACTGCGGACCGTAAGTCTTAAGGACAGATTTGCAAAAAATCCTCAGGGTCACCAACCCTCAAGTTTTCGTCTAGGGAACTAGCTGAGGACAAACGCCAACATCCGTTAGGCTGCAGTGCACCTATGTAACACTAAGGCCAACACATCCAGCTGCATCGCAACAGCTGGAAAAAGTCATCAGTTGACTCTAGTTGTCTCATAATGTCTAGGATCATATCCCTTGGCATGTTGAAACGTCGCAGAAAGTGCTTCTTGTCATAGGCTGGCGTGGCGCTTTCTATCACTATCAGCACTATCTAATGTCGTTTAAATGAGATGCATGCATTCACACACTCACCTTCATCCAAACAAAAGAGCAGGTAGTCCTCGTCGCCTGTTAACGACGCAATACTGACAGTAAAAATTATTTGGTCAAACCAATCCATGGCAAAAAGTCTGCCAAAAATCCTTTTTATCTCTGGATGTTGTATAATAGGTGTTGATGGGTTTAAAACAAGAAATACTACACCGGTGCGGGGAACGCAAAGTTGGTCTGTTTTAGCTGGTTCTTTTTAAGTTTGCTGATGCAAATCAACTATAAAGATGTTAAAATAGACCACCGCTGAAGATGCTCTAAGCGGTACGTTTTGAACAATGAGATCGATGGACCGAGTAAATGACAAAAACGCTACTCAAATCATTTGAAAAAGGTGTGAGTATGGTTCCTTCCATATGACAAAAATCCCCGATGACTTTTGAAATTCCCGCCTTTTGACCGCATATTTCCCGATGTTTTTGGATTCCCGCATTTCCCGATTTTCCCGAATCTGTGGCCACCCTGCAGTTCTTCTGCTTAAGCCGAAGTGACAGATTGCGGATCTCAAAAATTTCACGGGCAGCATATCGTTGATAATGCGTTGAATTTCTATTGCAACAAAACAAATTAAGCAAATTGCCAGGAAGAGAATTACATTCTCTATCAGTTGAAAATGTTCAATGTGTCGGATACATCTTAACCTTACGAGATAGTAAAATTTTCGCCATAAGCTCATGTAAAAATCCCAACTGGCATCGAAAGCTCTCAATCAAAACTGTAGAAGTTCACCTAGAACACTAAGTTGAGAGCCAGCAATATGCTAATGGTGATAAAGGGCGATACGGTCAAAATTTGGTCAATATCAACTTGACGTATTTCTTTCAATTTTGCATTTAAAAAACCTGAACACCCCTCATTTTGAAGGTGTGTGTGTGTAGAATGTTGCTCCTATTTTGATTTTGGAATTCACTCTTCAGTTGTGAAAATGCCGTCCAAGCAAGAAGAGCAGCGTATCAAAATTTTGCTCGCGCATCGCGAAAATCCGAGCTACTCGCACGCAAAGTTGGCAAAATCGCTAAAAGTTGCCAAATCAACCGTTACAAATGTAATTAAAGTGTTTGGGGAACGTTTGTCGACAGCCAGGAAGTCTGGATCGGGGGGAAATCGAAAACCGGAAGCCGCTGAGACGACAAAGAGAGTTGCCGGTAGTTTCAAGCGAAACCCTAACCTATCTCTCCGAGATGCCGCAAATAAGCTGGGTGTATCGTCTACAACCGTGCATCGAGCCAAAAAACGAGTCGGACTATCGACTTACAAGAAGGTAGTGACTCCAAATCGCGATGATAAACAAAATACGACGGCCAAAGCGCGATCCCGGAGGCTGTACACGACGATGCTGACGAAGTTTGACTGCGTGGTAATGGACGACGAAACCTACGTCAAAGCCGACTACAAGCAGCTTCCGGGACAGGAGTTTTATACGGCAAAAGGAAGGGAAAGGTAGCAGATATTTTCAAGCACACGAAACTGTCAAAGTTCGCAAAGAAATATCTGGTTTGGCAAGCCATCTGTACCTGTGGCTTGAAAAGCAGCATTTTCATAGCTTCCGGGACTGTCAACCAAGAAATTTACGTGAAAGAGTGTTTGAATAAACGTCTGCTGCCTTTCCTGAAGAAACACGGTTGTTCCGTACTGTTTTGGCCGGATTTGGCATCTTGCCATTACGGTAAAAAGGCCATGGAGTGGTACGCCGCCAACAACGTGCAGGTGGTTCCCAAGGACAAGAACCCTCCCAACACGCCAGAGCTCCGCCCAATTGAGAAATACTGGGCTATTGCCAAGCGGAACCTAAAGAAGACCAAAAAACTGCTAAGGACGAGCAGCAGTTCAAGGCAAACTGGCTTTCTGCGGCGAAGAAGGTGGACAAGGTGGCTGTACAAAATCTGATGGCAGGGGTCAAGCGTAAGGCCCGGCAATTCGGATTTGGAAAAGCGGAAGCCTAACTGAATATTTTTCCTGAATTTTATACTAATTGAACTTGAAAAAGAAATTTAATTTGATTTTTTAAATAAACGATTTCACCGATTTACACGCGTTTTCCCTTGACCAAATTTTGACCGTATCACCCTTTAAGTAATAAGCACGCAGTGCCAAGAAAGAAGATGCAAATAGTATACTTCTTCTAACGTGACAAGTGAGTGCACGGTACACATTCATTTAAATCAATTGAATATGTTTATTGAAAACCAATGACTACCGATGCGACTGGCTGTAAGCCGAACTATTGCACATGTGCATCATAAAAATGCATTCGTTGACAAATTGATCAGAACGCAGATCACATGTAATATCCATCTGGAAAGTGTGACATCATTATTATGCAATAAATTCCGCAGTTGAATCATTGAAGCTGCTCTAGAATTCCTCCACCAATGCGTAATCTACTTTCAAGATCAAAACAAAACTCGAGGGATTCCTCTTTCCCATTAACCATCCTATCAACAACAGCGCCAAATCGTTTAACGCTTCAGTGCATTCACATAAAAATACATAACATAACAACCGAACGGCAATTGCGCCCTCGACAAAACACCTCGCAACGGAGTTCATATTCACAACATTGATGAACCAAGTGGAATCGGATGACTTCATCATTTCCCATCCCAAATGGACCCCGTTAAAGGGGTTCGAATTCAATTAAACACTTCCGTGCAACAGTCGTATCACTTCTCCAGCCAATTCGTCCCCATCTGCTTACTTGCTCGATATCCAATCCGGTCTGGGGATTCAAATCGGTACAATATTGCGCCGATGATGCGCCTCGATTCTCCTGGGACGAATCCTGCAGCGCGAGCAGTCTGCCACTCATCACCAGCACCATGGAAACCACCAACCACCTCATCATCATCTTCAACACTTCCGGTCAACAATTCACGAATAATTAACACCTTCCACTCAAAAAAAAATCTCCCAAACGATCACGACGCTAGCCCGGACCCGGTTGTAACTCTAGCCTAATTTAATTAAGTTTCGTTAGCTTAGTTTTCATTCACTTATTCGTCACTTCGTCGAAAAAAGTAGCATATTTTTCAGCGTGGTATGCGTTATCACTTCTAATGTAGTCCTTCTTCTTGCAAGTGTTTCCGAGAAGCAACCGAACCGTTCGAACTGCGACAATCGACTGAAAGTTCCGCCGAAACTATGACCGAGTCCCCCTATTTTCTGGATTGCGAAGTTTTAGCCGTGCCTGCCGGTGCTGCTTTCAATTTCTGTTTTAGTTCTCACTCGCTGTTCTCAAAGTTTTCCCGCCATCCCCAGTCCTGTATAATGTACGACTGACTGGCTGATGATAGCCCCAGTGGCAGTGAGTAGTGCGCATGTGACTCACCCACAAATGAATTGCCTCACCCAGCCCCTCACCAGCACTTTGGGAGTCCGCTCGCCAAAAGTGTAGCCTGGCGGGGCCCTTATTTGTTTTCTTGAATTAGTTAGTCAAGATCATACGGTTTATGCTTGCTTTCTTGTCTTTATCGAAGACGAGGTTGTCGTATTTTGTCAGTTATGTATTCAATAAAAAAACCTCTATTGCTTTTCGGACAAGCTATACGTGTTTTTTCACTAATGTTATTAATTTTACAAAATAGAAATGTAAACATGTTTATTGATTTGAAAACTATTCCAGAAAAAAGCAATCGCCCAAGTAACACCAGAAAAATCTTCTTTGATAAGAATAAAGCGTGTTTCGATCAAAATTTGGTCGACTTAAACTTGATGCATTTCCTTTCATCGTGCATTAAAAAATTTGGCACACCCCTCATTTTGAAGATGTGTGCGTGTCTCTATTTTGATTTTGAGATTAGCACAGGGATGCCATTTTCACAGACATGTCTGTAAATTCGCAGACTTTTCATTTTTATTGCAGATTTTTTTAACGATGCAGACATTCAGCAGACTTTTTATTTATGTTGCAGACTTTTAAAGACATTTGAAATATTTTCAATTCATTATTTTCAAGGTAAATATTTATATTTATTTCATTATTTTCAAGGTATTCTCTGAAGTTTGGATTTAAGAGGATCTAAACAATTTAGTAGATACGGTAAGAAGCTTTGTTGAAATATTTTAAAATATCGTAGGTATCATTGAAAGTAGAAATCCTTAAAGAAACGAAAGCGGTGGGCAAATTAGAGACACAATGGGCCCGGAGATAAGTATCGTATAGGCCCTTTCCGAGGGTAACATGGAGTCCCTACTTACTTGTTCAAACCCATGCGAAAAATTACTCTCAAAACGTTGATAATATCGGTCCTTTACTATTGAGTCCTAACGAAAATCAAGGTTCACAACAAAACAAATCATAAAGGGCGAACACGAAATTATTGCGACACCGAAGATGTCATGCCAATTTTCTTATAATGTTTAGAATCAAACCGAAATTTCAGGGTAGTTTTATACATATATTTACTTCAAAAATCAAAAGAAAAGTTAATCGATGGTGCCTTGAGTGTAAAATTGAACGCATTTTCGCTTGATGCCCTCCATCAAAGTCTTTACAGTGTCATCTGGTACCAGTTTCTCAGTTTTTTTCATTTTCTTAACATGTCCTTCTCGTCTTTGACTGTCTTCTTGCTCTTCCGAAGTTCCCGCTTCATCATTGCCCAGTACTGCTCCGCCGGGCGCAGCTCCGGACAGTTTGGCGGATTCATATGCTTTGGAACAAAATGGACAGAATTGGCCTCATACCACTCCAGGACACTTTTAGAATAGTGGCATGATGCCAAATCTGGCCAAAATAGCGGAGCTTCGTCGTGCTGCTGCAAGAACGGCAAAAGGCGCTTCTCGAGGCACTCAGATTTGTAGATCTCGCCATTTACTGTGTCCTTTGTCACGAAAGGCCACATAGAACTTGTTCTTGCCGGTGAAAAACTCCAACCCTGGAATTTGCTTAAAATTGGCTTTTATATACGTTTCGTCGTCCATCACACAACAGCCATATTTTGTCAGCATCTTCTCGTAGAGCTCCCGTGCCCGAGTTTTAGCCTCGATTGTTGCTGCTCATCGCGGTTTGGGAAGTTCTGTACCTTGTATGGTAGTACAGCTCTCTTGCATTCTGGACGTAGCTCTGCGACATGCCGATCGTATAGCCAATCACGGCGGACGTTGGGATTTGCTAATCATCCGTCACCTTTCCCTCCGTCTTTTGTTCTCCGGTCGATTGCTTCCAGCTCCTTTGCCGTGTCAACGTCAACTCCTGGAACCACTTAACACTCTGGAGACGGTTGAATGGTGAATGTTACATTTTCCCAACTGTCGGTGCGACAGGTCAGGAAATTCCAGGTGTTTGGAAAGAATTTGTTCTCTCGACTCGTGTTGGTTCACCTCCATTTTCGTTGAATCGAAAAACACGACTTCGAGTTTGACATCATGTAAACAATACACATCAATGAGAAAGTATGCAAAATTTGGTTGATTTTTACCCAATGGAAAAAAAGTTATGCTCTGTTGAATATGTCGCAATAATTTCGTGTTCGCCCTTTATTTGAGAAATTTATGGACTTTCTTGAAAAAAAAAACTTCTCTTATTGTCAGGTAGAAACTTCTCGGTAGTATTGGGAGCAAGCATGCAAGAAGAACCTTCAAAAATTCATTACCGAAGATCATACAGAATTTCAAGACAGAACTTCCCCAAGAATCACGAGAGGACTTATCAGAGCTTCAAGAAGATGTAACGGAGAGAGGACTTCTCCAAAGTTTGGAATATTTGAGAGGTTTTGGAGTCCTTTACAAAAATTCAAGATTGAACTTCCCGAAAGTTCAGAAAAAAATATTCCCCAAATTTCAAACAACCCAACAAACCACGGTGTCGAATAGTCGCTTGTTCAAACAAATTTGGAGAAGTTATTCAGCTTTCTAGAAGAAAGAGTTGAACAACTTCTCCAAATTAGTTTGAACAAACAGTTATTCAGCATTGATGTTTGTTGGGAGGAGCTAACCAGGAAGGGCACCACCTATAATTACTTAAAAAATCAGGAAAAAAATCCTCAGGACGATGCGTCATAGATGTTGAGGATAAAACTGCCTCAAGTTCAGGAAATCACTTCCCAGAAGTTCCGGAAGAAACTTCTCGAAAGGTTAGTTGGAACTTTCTAGAAGTGCTTGGCAGCTTTTAAAAGCTCAGAGGAGAACATTCTACATTTCAGAATAAGGATTTTTCTAAATTCTTTAGAAAAAAAATGAAGAGAAACTTACCAGAGAGGGCACTACCTGTAGGGTCAAGAAGGAACTTTTCAAAAAAATCAGTAAAGACCTCCTCAGAAGTTCACTAGAGGACTTCTCAGAAGTTGCAAAGGGACCAAAAGTTTAGTTGGAACTACCCAAACGGGCTAGAGAACTTCCCTGTATTTCCGAATCGAACATTCCAGCATTTCAGAATGAGAACTTCTCCCAGAAGTTATGGTAGATTCTTTTGATAAAATCAGGAAGAAACTTCCCAGAAGTATAAGGGATCTTTCTGGTAGTTCAAGCAGGAGTTTCTCAGGAATTCGGGAACAAACTTCCCCAAAGTTCAGGAAAATACTCCCCTAAAGTTCAGAAGAGATTATTTCGGCAGTTCGGAAAAGAACTTCTCAGAAGTTCAGGAAGAAGTACAGGAAGAAGATTTTCCAAGAAATTCTGGAGAGTATTTTCTCAAAATTTTGCAGAAACTTTCCTCGTAGTTCAGGATAGGACTTATCAGAAGTTTAGAAAGTAACTATGTTCAGGAAAAAAATTACCATATGTTTCTGAAAGGTATGTAATTTTATTATTGGCTGATTTATGTTGACAGTGTATTTGTTTTTTTTACTTTCAAGTGCTGCTCCGAACATCGGAAAAGTTTTATTGTAAATTTGTACAAATGTACGCCAAAATAGTGATTACGATTGGGAAACTAGGAGATTTTAAAATTAACACTTCATTTGATCACTTTTTAAAAAATAAAAAATATATAATACAAACATTACCCCTAAGTCCAAACGGCATAACTAAAGAACTCGACTACATTTTTGACACAGCACACTTGAATAGTTACTTCCGAAAACTAATACAAAACGTAATCAACAAAAAAACACAAAAACAATACAAACAATCACTCACCACACTAACAGATACACAACCCCAACTTAAAAGAATAACAATGACATACGATAACCACACTACACAATTACGACCAATCCTACGCAACTTCGGTTTTGAAATAGTTTATACTAGTAAAAATAATCAACTTAAAACCCTCTTAGGGTCGTCTAAAGACCCCATTAACAGTCTAAACCAATCTGGGGTCTACAAAATAACTTGTGATCATTGCGGCAAAATTTACATTGGACAAACTAAACGTAATCTCAATATTCGTTTCAAAGAGCATATTGCAGAAGTCACTAAAGCAAACAAAGACACTGACAAAGGTATCATACACCATTTTAAATCAAAAGTAGCTGAACGTATATTCAACGAAGAACATTTTTTAAACTTAAATAACATACAAATCTTATCATATCACAAACCCCTGGAAACTAAATGTAGCGGAAAGCATAGCAATCCACAAACAAAATTCCAAAAAAATTGCTTAACAAGGATCAAGGAAACGGATATTCGCGGCTGTTTAAATTTATACCTTCACACAAAAACAACTCACTACACAACACAACACCAATTTGACTAACTTCAAACGAAGTAATAATGAATAACCTTGTAGGTATCAAACAACATTTCAGGTATACAAACAAACACATAAACACACTCAAGAACTTCTCTACCCACCCCTACCTCACATACCGCGGTACCAACAAACCTACTATAAATACTAGACCTTCTGTGATGTTCCCTTCAAGTCGAGCACTAGACACTGAAAAAATCTGTAAGTAGCAGACGAAATAGGCCTATCTGTCAACAGATAAGCTCTTAGTAGAATTAAAAGGAATTTGCAAAAAGTGTTTCAAGGTTTTATTTTTGATTTTTTTAAAAGTGATCAAATCAAGTGTTAAATCTTAAATTCTCCTTGTTTCCCAATCACAATCGTTCTACTAATACACTTAAAAAAGTTTTTTTTTAAATAGTGTTTAAAAAAAGTGAAAGTGCATTGTATCTAGATAAAATTAGTTTGTCCAGAATTGCTCAGACAGAAACACTTTCTTATCAAGTTCCCAAGTGGTTCGTGGCTTAAATAAACGTTCTCAGCGAACACGAGATAGATGTCAGTTATATTTTCTATTGTCATTCATGTCGGTTTGTCGGTGGTGTAATGCCACTTGATTGCAGAGCGGGTGAAATAACTGCGAGTGACTCGTTTAGGCCAGTATCGACCTAAAAAGTAAAAAAAGGTTACGAAATTTTGTTCAATATTACCAAGCGGAATTTTGACAATTGATCTGCATGGAACGAAATGTCACCTTCACTTACGGAATAATCGAGCGGAATATTTTTCCGAAAGTAAAAGTGACAGCTCCCATTAGTTTGCGTGGAAATTACAAATTCCATTTTTACTTTGCGTTCTTTTCAGCTGGATACTGCTACAGAAATTTATTTTCGATTCTTTACTTTTCCGTTTCAGTAAACGGAATTTAACATGGGTTTGAGATAGAAGAAGAAATTTCTTTCGAACACAATACCGACCTTTTCAAGAGATTGCTTTCGTGAAAAAAATGTTCAACATCGATGTCCATCGAAATCCCTTAGTTTATGTCAATTTACAACTATATAGGGTATGATTCGGTTATCACTAATGCCGTGTAAAGGGAGTTTTACCTTCCTTGCCATTTAAGGTCGTATACACGGTCGGTTCTCCTGGAAAACATTTCATATGGGGAAGACTTTCATCCCACTGTTCTGGTAAAAAGGCGGACATTACAAAACAAAATCGCGGAGAACAAGATTTTTCTTTAAACAATTAATGAAATTGCGCATCAGTTGAGATTTAGAAGGCCATACATTTTAAAAATAAAGACCCTGGAAAGAACGTGAAATTAACTTTTCGTTATCGATTTATTTTTAAACTTTTAAACTCGTGTGATTCCACCGCACAGTGATTCCATTCCATACAAAAGGCGAAAAAAAAGTCTAAAAATTGAATTTCCACGTGCGCTGCGTTATCTGTTTTCAAGTAATTTTGTGCTGCTGATTTCAAATATGTTATCTAAGTTGTCGTATTGGGCCACACTTTTGAGATATGGCCACTTTATGGCCTCCTGGAAAAACTTCCTATAAAATGGTGAATTCATTAGTCACGTCCTAAAGCACTACGATTCGTTTTAAATCCATTTGTACATAAAATTTAAAAAGCGATGTGGACAACAATGTACGGCTCTAAGTGACCGTGTCATGGTCTTCCGGAAGTTCCGGAATATTCCTAAAATTTGATTAATCAGCAATGCAGCAATGCAGCAATGTAGGTTTGTTCCTTTTAGAAAAATATATGACTCAAAATTTTAATTTTGTCATTAGGGTGTTCCATTTTTGAATAGGATGGTCAAAAAAAACAAAATTTTAGAATATATATAATTCTCAAAGAAGTATAACGTTTGAACCATTGGATCGATTTCCAATTTTCCATGATGAAAGTATTTGAAAAATAATGAGTTATAGTTTTGAGAATTAGTATGAATATGAAAAAAAATCTTATTATTTGAATCAATTATTGAAAGTTATTATTATTTCGTTATTGACTACAATTGATGTAAATTTCAATTAAGGAAATTCAGACGATTTCACCCAATAAAAGGGTACACAGATCCTTGGAAAATCGACTTTTGGTCCGATGCTTGAATTATCGAGTTATATATACCATTCAACTAGTCAATATTGTACTTTTTTAGTTTAAATTATCACCATCTGAAAAATAAATAATAACAAAACTTCATCCTCATGCTTTAAAATCAATACCGAAGTGTATATCGGTATTTTGAAGGACCGAGTGCTTCCCTGGGTAAAGGCCAACTTCTCTGAGGCTGTCAATACGTTGTCCTGTCACACGTCGAATCGGTCATGGTCGGATTGATGGAAAACATGAAGTTTTGGCCGAAAGATTTGTAACGTGCTAGTGAGGTGTTACTTTTAGAAATATTGAGACCCTCGCCATCAAGCCTTCAAGCACACGCTCGAAACAAACCGCAAACCAAGAGAACACTTTGCGTTCGCTACAGACAAAACTCCCGCTCTATAGCTGATTTATGCACACTTTTATCCTGTCTCTATCTTCCCTTCTCTTTTCACAATCTCCCACTTTGTTAATTTCTACTGCTGCCTCAGCTCATGTCTTTTCTCTTTTCTTCGGGCCCCTTCATATGTTGATCCTATCCTTCCACTGTTTTTGCTGTTAATCCTTAGGCCAGGGATATTGCTTACGATCCCGCTTCATGAATGGTAAAAATCAATTTCGTTGCAGCAGACAACGAATGCATTGAGGAGTTTAACGAACGAGTCCGTAGTCTATACTAAATTTTATTTTCAGTTTGGTTTTATTTTGTTGCTTTACCATACACTTCCTGAGCCAAGGGAGAAACCCAAAAAAGTGCCACCCCGAAAATTCCTACTCTGGCTACGCCCATGTCGTCCCCGCTGTCGATATGCTTTGATGGCCTTTCTGCTGTAGACAACAAACGAGTGCACTATATGTTTTACATTCATTTGTTTCGGCAGGAATTTTTTTTTTTTCGTTATGTTAATGCCTAGATTGGTTGATTCAACACTACGCCAACAACGTTTAACGCATCATTAGTTTTGGTGATAAATGCGCATTTACGGGAAAAGGCAGTGGAATACGCGAGGGAACACGACGTTAACAACTCGATTTGATCATACTGCATAAGCCTTTAATGTGAGTTTAGTGTGTGCACCAACATTAGTTATTTCATCAATTTGCACAATAGTATAAAGCGAATTAAAGCGCAATGCCGGTGATGAACACAAGCTTTCAACTGATTTTAGTTTGGAGCTATTTGTCATTAGGCGATTTTCGGAAAAAGTCATTATCAAAAACACATATCACATCATTCGTGTGGGCCCAAAGTGTATGATAAATGTAAACAACGACATGCTCTGCATTAAATATGGGTGTTAACTTACCGTCACGCACTCCGGAATTCTAGAGAACTGGAGAGTGTTCCTGTAACTTGGACGACATACATTACTCGACCCATCGTTGCTTTGACCAACCGCTTCAGTTTTTGTGGAAATCCATGGTCTCGATCGATGGTTTCGTAAGCTTACTTGAAATCGATGAAAAGATGTGTGGGCACGTTATATTCGCGACTTTTTTGCAGCGCTTGCCGAATTACAAAAATCTGGTACGTGGCATAGAATTTTGGTGAGCAACTTGTGGACGGTACGAAGTAGCGTGATTGTTAAGTCACGATAGTTGTAACAGTTCAGCTTATACCCCTGTTTATAGATGGGACACACTATACCTTTTCGTTAAATTTACTATCGATTACGTTACACTCATCTGTAAGAAAATGGTTATGAGGCATTAGGCCGAATGCCATAAATCCGAATGCATTGAGGCCGAATGTGTCTCAAGGCCGTATGGGTCGTTAGGTTTGAAAACGCTCTATGTCCATATTCGAATCTTCAAGATAGTCGAATCTTCAACGGACTTGTTAGTGGATTTATAGTTTTAAAATTGAAAACAACTGCTTATAACTGAAAGAAAAAAAAAAGGTCCCATGACAATTCGTTAATATTTTGTCCCAAGGATTACGAGCAAACCTTCGTTCAATCATCAAAAAGAAAATTTTAAATTCTTAAAAACTGCTTTTGATTGAATGAAGGAAAAATTTCCCGTAACAGTTCATTGCTTCAAATCTTTTTTTTTTTTACTTCCAGATTCAACGGTTAGCAAATGACGAGATTTTAAATTAGACATAATAGCTTGTATTTTGGAGAAGGAGGAATCTCCTAAAAGTGCATTGGTTTAATATCAAAAAATATTTCAAGAAATACTAAATTGAAACTTTCCTAAGGCATGCTCTGTCTGATTGAAAATCTGGAAATACACAGATAAAAAGAAACATTGAATTTTTTGCGTTATCTAATGTACATAAAGGGAATACTAGATTTGGAAGAAAATAAGGGGATGTTTCATGTAAATTATAGCCACATAACGCTTGAATCTAGCTTGTTGTATTGAAGATTACAAACATTGTTGTACGGCACACGAAAGATTGCAAACAATTTCGTTGTTTACGCCTCCTTTGGCTTGGAAACGAGGGGAAATTTTAGGCGCTTGTAAAAATTAATTAGTTTTTTCTCTGTAAGAAAGTTTGAATGAGGAAATGATTTCATGTCTAAAAGATTTCAATAAATAACAAATTCAATCTGCCACATAACATTAACAGGTTGAAAGTATTTAAAATAGAAAAAAATATGATCAGTTCTAAGAGATCCTTTAGAGATGGAATAATCTTCCATGCTGGTTCATCAGGAGATTTCATTAAATATTTAGTGCAATCTTCTACTTTCCTATACTCGACCTAATGACCCATATGGCCTGGCTGCATTTCAACCTAATGGGTTTCGACGGACTAACCCATCGGTCTAGCGGTATTTGGCCAAGTCTCGGCACACATCAGCTTGTGGTACGTAGCAATCAGAATAGCCTTTTTGGTTTATGGCGGAATTAATAACTCCAAAAGGTTGCGTTTTCGAATCATGGTGTCTTTTAAAAATTGAACCCAGAAAGAATTGTCCATCTTTTGGTCAACGTTTCGTAGCTCCAAACTTAAACGATAGTGTATTTTTCGATGGACCTTAGTTCCAGCAATAATCAATATGCAACTAACGATTTGAAATTGGTTCACTGTTGTAGAACCCCTTGGTCCAAAATACACCTTGAAGTCAGCACCTTGTTATACATATTTGCGCCTTTGTTTTGATTTGTTGTGTTATTTTGACAGAATATTTGAGAGTGTGTTCGTGTGAGTTCATTATTAGGGGCGCATTATTGAGCTTGGGACCGAGCTTGGGACCGATGTGTTAGTACTGACTGAGCCAAGAAACAAATCGTATTTGTATGGGACCTATTCGTCTTAGAGTTAGTCTATGGTTCCAGTGCGTTGGGGAGGTTCATTTCCTTTTGTACGAAAGTGACCCCGTTGACTTTGTACCACTCAAGTACAACATTGAGATATAATTTGAAAATGCCTTACTTTTATAGCAAGCGATGATTTTGAAGATTTATTATTTTAACACCTATTATTAGAGGATAGGCTTGTAAGATGGAACAGCGCCACGTTTGACATTCATAGCGACAACACGATCGCGTTGACAAGTGTTAACCTCATATTTTTACGATTCTTCAATTTTCATTTGCTTTTGGAGTGAATACACTCATTCGTTCTAGCTCTTCCAGGTTTCATTGTTCAAAATTGGTGAAATAATTAAAATAGTAATTATTACTTGTGCTTAGAAAGTGGAAATTTTTTATCGATATCAAAAGGTTAACATTTGTGTTGGCTAGCATTTTTGGTGTATTTTTATGATCCAAAGGCATTTCCAAACAAATCGTAAAGTGAAACAATTTTTTGATGTTTTGTGTTTATGGCGTCATGTAAGATGGAACATTGTTGAGCTTGTACGATTGAACACATTTTTTTTTTCGTTTTAAAACATATGAATGACATTTTTTATGTTTACAAATGCCATGGAATCAATAATAAATTGAAATATAACAAAACATTTTTTGAAATTGCAATTTTCGATGGATTTCGAAAAAACTTCATAATTTTTTTTATGACTATAAATAATCAGTTCCGTGGGCAAACCTGAAGTTCTTTAGTTCCTCTTTCAAAAAATCCTCGATAAAATAAAAATTATACATGTTACGAGCAAAAAACGGATCGTGTTCCATCTTACAAGCCTTTCCTATATTTGTTTTTATATCTATTTTGATTAATAAAGAACTGTTTACAGAAAATCTAATTAAAAAGTAAAAAACATGGGGAAAAAATATGACGAAAAACGTAGAACGTTACACATGTGACGAGAAAGTATCGATAGGTCTGATAGAGCTCGGCAGTATTTTTCAAAGAGTCATGCAGTATTTCGAAGCAAACGCACACACTTTTGCCACACATCCCCTTGCAGGGTAGGTCATGGGTCCGTCACCTTGACTGGCAAAAATGTATGCGCTTGATCGTGCTCAAATACCGCCAAAGACACAGAATGGTTCTCTGTTTTTACATTCCCTCTCCATGTGATGGAAATCAATTTCCAATCAGAGGTATTAAAACCACAACTTCTCATTTTTACCAGTAGTGTTTTTTCTCGTCGTTGTTTACTTAACAACCTCGGAGAGAAACCCTAAACAAAAGCCCTAGACCTTAGCTATAAATAATTCTGAATTCTAATAATTCAATTCTATTAATATTAAAACCTCTAGACTTATATCTAAACTGTAAAATGTCGAGTCTGTTAAGTTGAAACATAAGATTTTAAACGCTTTTCTATGTACGTATTTTAATTTTATTATTCAAGAAGGTATTACAATAATAAGTTATATTTAAAAGGGCATTTTAGAATTCACGATATCATTTTCTCTTGTACGATCAATTTAGTAGAGTATAGACTCGCCAGATTGATTAAAAGTTTCGAAGCTAATGAATGTCCACAAGCAAAATATGGAGACAGAAGTTTATTTATTAACGATAATATTTTCGAAAATGTAGTTTTGGAATTAAGGTACCTGATTATAGTAAATTCAGGAAATCATAACATTTGTTAGGGTTGAGTTCAGTACCACTCGTTGTTGATGTAGACTTCATAATGTCAAATGTCTGTATGTCAAATTTTATCAAATTTCACTTCGCTTTTATTATATCAGTTGTCTTACATTTATTCTTAAGATTTCAAAAAAGGATTTTATTTCCAATCAAAACGTTCTATTTTTGGCTGAAAAGTTCCTACTATACAGTGGTGGCGAAAATATTAAATACATCTATAGTTTTTAATATAAAGTAGTCAAAATTTGACATTCTCTAACGGATAGATTGAGCTGCAATTTTGACTATAGCTAGTACGCTAGAGTAACTAGAACTTTAAATGCGTTGATAGAAACTTCTTACAAATATTAGAATTCATTTAAAGGTAAAAACTTAAATTTTTGCCAAACCTTCTAACACGGCAAATCTGATGCCATTTTGAAGACTGTACTTAAAAATTTAAAAATTCAAAACGGTGCTTTTGTTTTTTTTTTTTGCCTATACTGTAGCTGTTCACATTCTTTTGACATACCTTCAAAAACTTTCGAATACATTAAATATGAAAAACTAAGAGATAGGTAGGTATATCCTAATACTTTAGATATTTGTTTTCAAGAAAACATAGTCGTGGAGCAGCTTTCAAGTTTTTTCATTATTTTTCAGTTAATTTTGATAGTTATTTTAAAAAAAATATTGAAACTCCTGACCACGGTATATTAGGGACACCATGCCCAAGGTATATGAAGATTTTTCTGCAAGGAGCAACTTTAAGCTAATAGCTGCATATCAAAACGCTTAATTTTTCTTCCTAACTTTTTGCTTAACTTGTCAGCCATGAGACGCATAAAAACATGACTGAGAAGTACCATGACGCAGAACCAATTTTCAAATCTGGCAAATTTAAGTATTGGAAACAGAGTTGTGAAGGAATCAGTATCAACCGACATAATTTTGAAGATTCAAAACGCGTTATTCAAACCAATCTTAATTTTTTTATATATTTAAAATGTTCATTGACCCAATTTTGTTCTATGAAAATTTAAGATTGTTAGTTGGAACTTGACTCTATATAGATTCAGGACTATTCTCCGCCTCGGCTGAGGTGAGACGCCTCAATAGAATCGAGTAAGGCAGTAACCTCGACTGAGTCCATTCTCCGTTTGATCCAGACGGAATTATACGAGATATATATTCCCCCACTCGATTTTCTGAATGCATCTCGACTCACCGAGGCGCAGAATAGACCTAATTGTTCGATTAAACCTGTCTTAATTTATCAATAAAATGTCCCCAACAATTACGCTACTTTCGTCGCTCTTTTCAATATTCTTGTAAACGAAAAAAATGCTTCGCGCACGCCCCCTCCAGGCCCCCTCCAGACTAACTGTCTAGCTCCGCCAATGATGACATTCTAATTAAAAGTGAGCAGAAAGCATGTTCTGATAGAAGTTTGAGCCCCTTCTTAGTCAAGAAAGTGGGATGCTTTAGCTACTCTCAGTACTGCATTATGCACAAGAAGTTAAGGTTCTGCTAGAGAAATTTACGTTCACACTGTCATGATACGGCGTAGTTTGTAGATAAAATGTTTGTCTATAAAATGTTTCTACACAGAAAGAAAAAATATGGTAAAAACTACCGGCCCGAGGATTAAGTTAAAAACATACACCTTCCTTTTTTTTGCAGAACGAAAACATTTTAACAAAACTCATTCCAAAAAAAGGGATAAACCTGCCAGTTTTACAGACGAATCAAGGTTAAAATAAGAAGAAGACACAGAGTGGTGATAAATCTGACAGCTCTCATGTTAAAGTATGGGACAAACATTTGAAAATGCTTCTAAAAAATTCAAATGAAATTCTAATTGAAAGTGGTTTATTGTATGAAGAAAGAAAAATCCAAAGCAACTCAATAAGGACATTTTCAGCCATATAAAAATAATGTTCCCTTACAGAGAGTAGGCGTCTCAATCTACCATTACAACTTTTCTTGTTTTCAAAAATCTCCACATACCAAATTTGATTCCATTTGCTTGATTAGTTCTCGAGTTATGCATTTGTATTGAAGCCCCCCTTTCCAGAAGAGGAATGGGTCTCAAACCATCATAAGACCTCCTTTGACCCCAAAATCCCCTACATACAAATTTTCACGCCGATCGGTTCTGTAGTTTCCGAGTTTATAAGGGTCAGACAGACAGACAGAAATTCTTTTTTAATCATATAGATAAATGACGTATAACAGATCAATTTCCAAATTCAACAGAAAAATCGGTGAAAATCAAGTAATAGATCATTGTACGATGGTTTGGCGTCATCAATGCAGTTTTGACAGTTCAGGGAGCTTGTTTGCGTAGACTTAGAATATTTTCGGTAAGAGCGATTTGAGATTTTGGGCTCTAAATTTATTACGATAGAATTAAAATTGCCGGAAAACAGACACCAGTGCTTATTATCACATCATTGCTTCGATCTAATCGTACAGAATCCGAAAAACGCCAATGGAAAATTTCGTTTGATCGGTCCAAATTCTAACACCTTGTAAACAAGATCCCTGAAGGTTAATACATTCCGTGTAATGATCTATTAGTAATCCATATGACCCTCTTTCGCCATGATGATCGCCTGTAGTCGTTTTGGCATGCTTTCCACCCGGTTTGTGAGGCAGCAGGGATCAAGTTCGTCCCAAGTCTCTTCTCCATGATCTCTCCGCATGATATATTGTTGTTTGTTTGTTGGTTACGTCTGTTTTTTTCCACTTGATTATCGAGAATCGCCTAAAGATTCCCGATTGGAAACAAGTTTAGGCTCTGGAGTTGCCATTCTAAAGGTTTGATGCCATAGATTCGGAAAAGGCGAGCGTTTTCTTGGCCGTATGCTTGGGATCATTATCTTGCTGAAAGGGGTAGCTGCCTTCCAACCCCATTTTCAGCAATGACTCCTTCCAGATTCTTCCTCTGTATCCAACCGAGAAAGATGGTTTCGAAACCCAACTGGCAATATCAAAGTCATTCAGTGGCCTTAACTTGAACACAAAACATGCAAAAAGAGCCAGGTGTGCTTCTGATTACAATGCAAGCGTTAAATGTCCCCCATTAAACGATGAGGGGTCCTGCAAATCAACCACCCGTGACGATGACGACGCAATGACAACAGTGCCAACCGGAGGGACAAATTAAACCGTTTAACTTTCATCACCTTCACACTCCTGCATGACCGGGAAAAAAAGTCTCCTGGTGCAGAAATTACTTCATCCTGTTTTCTTCCGAATCATTGCAACGGATTTTCGCTTCCTGATTCTAATTTCTATCTATATCCAGTGCTTGTAAGGGTGAGAGGAAGGCGGCGATACACGCAACTGTATACTTCTCTCATCATTCAATTAATGCATTCGTTCTCATATGGGCTAATTTGATGGGGAGCGTGAAGACGGAGTCTACTAATTCCGAAAACGTCGCGTAGGTGGCATTGTCGAGCGTTCACTTCTTTTCCATCAACGGAATCAATTATTTGTCGTCCGTTGGAGCTGTCCGTCGGGCTGTCGAAAACAGTTTTATAGCTTTAATCACAAATTTCCTGACTTGGGTCGTCTACTTTTATTGTCTTACACGCTTATAGTCAAAATACAATTTGTACAACTTACTCGCTACCCGGCTCCAAATATTATCATCAGCTCAACTCCATTCCCGGCAGCATTGCATCGCCGGCCTGGTGCAGCAGTTGCTGCTGATGGTGTTCGTTAATGAAGAAGTAGAACGTTGTCATTAGAACTGCGGTCGCCAGCAGGAATCCGGTGACCAGAAAGATCAACAGCACTAAGGTCAATCCAATCATCACTAGCCATACGACATGATGTGTGGCCCCGCCGCCGTTGAATAGCTGTTCCAAATCGCTCCGAATATCGGGCGGGTGCTTTGGGTCGCGTAACTTGATATTCGTTTCTACCATTTCGTCAGTTCCCTTCTTCGACGCCGCTTCCATGCTGGAATATCGAGCGTTCAGTTCTTAGCTGAAATCAAGTCAAAATGCTCACTTACCTGCCTGGTCTATGTAACCGAATGCAACTCACTGATCTTTGAGCTTCGAAGGCAACATATTCTGTCGCTCGTCGAATGAAACAACACAAAACAACAAACCGGAGCACTTTGCAATGTTTTATTTCGTCTCCTTCTGTTTACTATACATGGTGGATTGGGATTCAAAACAGTTCGTTCGACGAGCCCAGATTAGATAGGGGAAAGCTTCACGGCGTCGGTCGGTGACGCTGATAAAGCGAGGATGTTTATATTGGAAATTCGAAAAGTAGGCTGTTGTGAGTGAATTTAGCCTCCTAAATGTGAGCGCATTGAAGCTTTCGAAACAGCTGGTATGGCATTACGAGAATTTGATGTTATCTTCAATGATAGCATCTTCCGCCTACTGAGCTTAACTGAATGCTGTCTGAGAAGTTGGACTTATTCAACAAATTGGTTATGGAAGTGTGAAGTTTGTTTAGATTGCTTAATTTGTGACAAATTGTAGATCATTTTTGCGGACTGAACCTCATGTATTGTAATAATTGTGATTCTCGAGGACGAGGTGGCCGAGTGGTTAAGGCGTTGGACTGCTAATCCAATGTGCTCTGCACGCGTGGGTTCGAATCCCATCCTCGTCGGATTTTTTTGATTTTTTTTTTTCATATGGTCAATTCTCGAGTACTTTTTCAAATGGACGTAAGTAACATTTGGACGAAAATGAGAAAATCAGCATTGAACTTTTTTGAGTTTATTTTTATTCCTATTTGAAAACCGGACATGTTTATCCCAACCAAAATCCACTTAATGACACATTGGTAAAAGATATTACATCACTGTTCTTTAAAATTACACTAGGAGTGAAAATTCCAGTTTCATTTAGAAATTTTTTTTTACAACGGTCTGCAATAGAAAACGATAATACGTCATTTTGATAAGTCAGTATGATAGATGGCATGTTACTTGCGTCAAACGCAAGTCAAACGTCATTCTACGAATGAGAATGTTGATACGTCAAAATGTTACGTCAAGTTGTCATATTTCACGCAGATACGTCGAACTTATCAAAATGACGTATTAGTTTTATCAGCAACAAAACGTTGTAAAAACATCTTTGCGAAAAAAATCAATGTTTACTAAAACAAATCTAAATTTTAACCTTGTGGTATAAAGTCTTTTACTACCGCGTCGTTAAGGGACATTCAAATGACATAACAATGATTCGCAAGTTACTTTTCAACACAAGTGGCGTAAGTACATTATTCCCAAAAAGTGCAAAAGTGATTTTACACCGTTTTGTAAAAAGTTAGATAAAACGTTGAACTCCGTAATGCAATCAGAAAGTTCAACAAATATGGGCATACATACATGATTTTTTAATAACATGCCATGAACAACGCGTTTGTTTACATTTTGTTACTAACGTCCTTTTGAAAAAGTACTCGAGAATTACCAATTGCCAATTTTAGATATGACTATTTATTTCATAAGCGTACTTTATATTATTTGCAAGATATCACCTTCAAAATATCATTATATTTTGAAGTGCAACCCTTGTGTCTTAATTCATCTTAAGGGCTCGTATACAAATTCCTCATGCTAGCTTCTCAGTAAGATTGTTGGATATCTTATGCAAGTAAAATACACACTCAGATGATTTTACCGAAATCTGTAAAGTTTTACCGAATTCTCAACAGCTGAACGTTCGGTAATCCGATTTCACGGATTTCGGTAAAATTTTACCGGAATCCGGTAAATTTTTAACAGATATCTGTAAAATTTCACCGAAATTCGCAAAAAAGGAATACCGAACGTTCAGCGGTTGAGAATTCGGTAAAACTTTTCAGATTTCTGTAAAAAAAATCTAAGTGTGTATGGACGTAGCTGTAGTGATCTTTCCAAAATTATGTTCGAAACGTTTTTTGCTGAATTCGGTCTGCAAAAAAATTTCAATATGCAACCGAACATTTTGTAAAACGACATGTAATTTGTAATTGTAATGTAATTTACAGAAAACTACCGCTCGCAACTGTGAATCGCTGCAGTTCTGCAACACTGTTCAAAAAAACGAATGTTAATTGTATATAATCAAGGCATTTAAAATAATCACGTTAGATCCAAATCGTACCTCAGAGATGGCGCTGCCATATTTGCCATATAATTTAGAACTAATATGACAATGTCAAAAGACGACGAATGACATACTGAGAAACTTTGCCGGGGAAGGCAAATCTCTAGCGCTTAATTTAGAAAAGATAGACTGCAGCGCCATCTCTGCGGCATGATGTGGAACTAATATGATAATGTCAAAAGACGACGAATGACACACAGAGAAATTTTGCCCAAGACGAAAACTCTCTATAACTACTCTGGACTGTTTTGCTCACACATTGAATTAACAGCCTCTATCAATTTGTAGCAGATTCCCGGTGGCCAATGTTACTGGAACTATGTTTTTCCACCACCAATACATTTTTATGACCATATAATTTCAATATGAATATGAAATATAATTTTTATTTCCTTGACTTTTTTTACGTCCTTTTTTTCAATAACGGTTTATTTTACGTCGTTTTTTGAAATAACGTGGTTTTTTTTTAAAGCGGTACCATTACCGTCGTAAAAAAATATTCAGTGTACAGTTCGGGTTTTGTTGAGTTTGTCGGTGGACCCTGAAGTAAGTACCATAAATATATATAGAGATATATATAGAGACATTTTTTTGGTAGCTAAAATTAAAATGTATTTTTATATGTAAAGCCTGTCCACGATAAATTTCGGATACCAAAATAATAACAGCAAAAAAAATTACACATAATTCCACAAAACAGATTGTTTATTTCACAATAATAGAGTAATATCTACCTCACTAACAGTTCATTAAGATGTTAATCCTTCTTTCTGAAAAAAAAAATCTCGAGCTTTCTGTGGTACACCCGCTATCAGCTTTCGTATGGTATCCTCAGATATGCCCACCGTGACGATTCTCCATCTTCTCTTGAAATCATCGCTACAATTTTCTTTCTTCCTAATTTCGAAGAGTTTCCGCTGAACTAGAGCCCAGTACTTCTTTATTGGGCAAAGTTCTGGACAGTTTTGTGTATTGGCTGTTTTTGGCACGTATTTGACCTCTTGTACCTTATACCATTCCGAAACGGATTTCATATAGTGACAAGAGGCCAAAATAGAGCTGGAGAGTCGTGGCTTCTGATAAACAGTAGCAACCGCTTTTGCAGACATTCTTTCTCGCACACACCCTTATTGATAGTGCCGGTAGAGACGAAACTTTTAAATTTTTGAACACAACTACCTATGCCCTGCCAAATCAAATACTTCTTCGTAAATTTTGACACCTTCTTTGTCCGGAAATGCTCGGCAACGGCTTTCTTTTGCATTGCGGTATACAAAGACAGACCCGGAAGCTGTTTAAGTCTTCGAGTACCTATGTTTCGTCGTCCATTATGATACAAGAAAATGTTCAGTTCATTTACATTCGTTTATCGAATCGGATGTGTTTGGCTGCGCAGAGTAGATTAGAGGTTTTTCTAGTGATTTTAAGAGGAATTCTGGTAAAATGAAGAATTAGTGATGTGGAGAGTAAAGAGAGGAAGAGAGTGGTGTAATGAACAGGCCGCTATTAACGTTTGCATTTAAAAAATGGACAAAAATGTCCGATTTTTCATGGGTTTACCTTCACCCGCACTGACGAAACTACCCGTGCAGCATCAATCATAGCAACCTATGAGTCAGCACACAAACTTTGACAGCTCTATCAGTCAAACTCTGACCGTGAAGGCAAAAACAGTGAATGAACGCCGTTCAAAGAACGACATCCCGCCGACGACCCTGAGCGACTAGAAGCTCGAAAGTATGCTGAAGAGGAAGAGGAAGAGGAAGAGTGAAAAGTGGCTACATCGCTGCGTGCGCTTGGCCGGGAGGTCTGTTCAACCCACCAAACAGTGAAAAAGTACCTTCCAAACATGAACATACATTTCAAGAAGCGGATGTGACGTCCACTGGTTTCGGAGCTGCAGGAAATGACGCAGTGACAGCGGCTGAATAAGATGGTCAACTCGATTTTCCCGGTGAATCGCGACGTAGCGGTGGTAATGGACGACGAGGCCTATCTCACCCTGGATGGCAACGACTGGCAGGGCACTTCGTATTTTATTTCCCCCACGCAGGAAGTGAGCTTCGAGGTGAAGTTCATTTCACACACCAAGTTCCCCAAGAAGGTGCTGCTGTGGCTGACAATCAGCAAGAAGGGGTGTCAAAGCCGCTCTTCTTTCGCTCCGGACTGGCCGTGAACGGGGAAATTTTGTAGTACGAAATGTCTGCCGGAAGTTGCGTCGTGCATCAAGAAATACCATAAGGGCGGAGACGCGGGGTTCTGGACGGATCTGGCGTCGGCCCACTACTCGAAGCTATCGTTGGAGGAGAAGGAGCGGCTGAATACGATGTGATACCCAAGTCGGCGAACCCGCACAACATCCCCCAGGTGCGTCGCATCGAGAATTTCTTGGCCAACTTGAAGCGTAAGATCTACTCCAACAATTTTGTCACGAAAACTGAGGAGGAATTGATAAATAAAACGAAGAAAGAACTCGAAAACATGCCTTCACGCATGTTTTCGTCCGCCATTGTGAATGTTCCGGTTAACTGCCGGAAGGCCGCTCGCAAGGCCGTAGAATTTTCTTGCAAGTAAGCTAAAATAATTACCTTCCATGGAAAATTTATCAAAAGCAATTATCCATCTTAGCTTTTTTGTTATTACCATCCGAAAAAAGTCAAGACCGAACGTACAGTGAAGAATAGGAGGACATAGAAGGATACAAGAGTGACGGTTGTTGGCGGTAACCAAGGTGAATTTAATACTTTAGGTGGTCTATTTTCTTCAGTTTGTGGGGAAGACGGGTGGAGTAGCGGGGTATCAAATGAGATTTAGCAGTGGAGCGAAAGAGTAAGGAACACTCAATAGTGTATTACGCACATAATGACAGCTGTTTATTGCAATTTTGCCTAAGAGTGAAGAGTTCTAAATGAATGTAAACGGTTTGGGCTAAACGTTTTGTTTACAAACATTGGCACGTGCACTTTCCCCCCGAAATAATGGCAAACAAACCGTGCAGCCTGACGCATCATATCCCATGGCATAGAACACAGGCCTGGCAGTGTGAAACAAATCATCTCCTTTACTTTGTTTGTTTTAAAATGGAACTGCGAGTTTGAAATCACAGGCACTATTGCATAGGTGTAAAGGAGACAGCTTCAGTCTGCCAGACCAGTATGTTACTTGATATGGATTGTATTAGTATGCGTTTAAACATGGCTGAAATTCTCATTTACAGTATTGAGACCACCTGAAGTATTAAATTCACCTTGGGCGGTAACGAGAAAGTAAGAGTTGGAAGGTGATGTAGTGTGGACAGTGTGAGTAGGTAGAGAGAGAGAAAAATTACCGATTTAAGTAGATGGGGTTAAGGTTGAAGACTTCGTAATTATTTTTCGAAATCAATGATTGTTTTGTCCACTTATTGGTAAATCTATTTGAACATGGGTGTAAGAAAATCAAAATCAGAATCTAGTCTGAAGGATACCACTACACGTGTATCCGTATTTGAGACATGTGTTTTCGTGGGTAGTATTGAAATTTCCTGCAATACATATTTATTAAAAAAAACCCACCAGGTGAAATTGCTTGTGTGCGCTTTTCGATGCATGAGTTTTCATGTCTCGTGATGTTGTTTTCGTGGTCTTAAGTCTTGAGATTTACATTGAAATTACACTCACGAGCATGCCATTCAATGATATGACTTACACCGATAGGCAAAATAAAGTGCCCACCTCATCAGTTTTTGAATTTCTCTCATTTATGTGGTTCAAATTAAAGACACTGCAGCCTTTTTTGAAACCTTATTCTTTTCAAGTTTCACTTACGAAATAGTTAGAAATAATAAGAGACTTATAGAACTAAAAAAATAATTTGAATTAAAAAAAATAATGACAAAAATAAAGTGCCCACTTCCAAAATCGATATGGTTTTGATTTCCGTCGAAAAACCCCTCGATTGTTTATGTTTTGATATTTCGACGAGTTTTGAAGCAAACGGCTGGACCTGGTGCATTTGCACACGTGATCGCGTTTGGTTCAGTTGGAAAAAGGAGAACTTAGTGATTTCGGAAACAATGCTTGTGTATCCGAAAATTGGTGGTTCGTGATGTGCAAAACGGCTGTCACTAGGAAGTCACAATATTAGCAAGGCAGCGATGGGGAAAATTGTACTGAAACAAAAACCGTTCGGATCAGTGGTGGATCGCCCAGGCAGAGGCCGGAAGCGCAAAACGGATACGCGAATGGACACCAAAATTATGCGCGAAGTCAAGAAAAACTCAAAAGTAACTGTCCAAGAAACCCATCAGCTATCAGTTTCTGGTCGAACTGTTTGTCACCGTCTTGAAGCGCAGAGGCTGATTTATAAAGTTGCCCGGAAGAGCCCATATATCAGCAAGCCAAACAAAGCCAAACGGCTCAGGTTTGCAATTGAGCATGCTGTTAAGCCCTTAGAGTTCTGGAAAACGGTTCTCTGGACGGACGAATCAAAATTCGAGCTTTTTAACCAAAAGCAGTGGATTCGTGTGTGGTGCAGATCACGTGAGGAGCTTCAAGTGCACCACATCCAAGATACGGTGAAGCATGGAGGAGGAATTGTGATAGTGTGGGGGTGTTTTTCGTGGAGTGGAGTGGGTAGCCTGGTGAAAATCGATGGGATCACGTTAGATTCCTACATCAACATCCTGCGAGAAAATCTGGAGGTTTCGAGGATCCAGCCGGGTCTTGAAGAGAAGTTCGTATTTCAGCAGGACAACGACCCGAAGCATGCTGCCAAGAAGACCAATTGTTTCTCCCGGTTTTGTCGGATCAAACCGCTGGAATGGCCTCCAAAAAGCCCGAACCCCCCCATCGAGAATTTGTGGGCGATTCTAGATGCCAGGGTTGACAAAACTGGTGTTACCAATAAATTCAACTATTTTGAAGCCCTGAAGCGCGCCTGGGAAGAGCTTGATCCACAGCACCTAAGGAACCTGGTGGAGAGCATGCCGAAGCGCCTGCAGCTGGTACTGAAGACCAAAGGACACATAAATGACTAAAATGCTTTTCTTTTACTTAAATTTATCTTCCCAGGAGCCAACATAAAGTTGGCACTCTTTTTTTCAACACGAATTGATTTTTCCTTACGAAGTCGAACTCTTTTTTTTTTTTTATTCCATAAGTGAAACTTGTAAATAATATGAAAAATAAGATATCAAAGAAGAATACAGTGTGTTTACTTTAATTTGAAACAAATAAATGGGTAAATTTAAAAAATTATGAGGTGGGCACTTTATTTTACCTATCAGTGTAACACGTTTGCGGATCTGCATTGGTTAATCCAAAAATGTCCGTAGTTTCAGATTACCAGGTGGGAGTACTGGGGTAAGTACCTGTTCAGAGATGATGGACAACATATTTTTAGATGCGAAAAAGACCATGTAGCATATCAAACTTCATGAATTAGCAAAACCAGTTCATCAGAAGACAATTTGACGATTACTGATTATTCTGGCCACAAAAAGAGGCCGTGCGGGATCCGAGTTCCTCCGGAAAAGTGGCCATATTCAAATTATTTCCAAAACTTGACTTACGACATATCAAACTTCATGATTTTGCAAAACTTTGTCTTCGGAGGACACGCTGAGGGTGTCTGACCATACTGGCTACTTAGGGAGGCCCTGCAGGATCCGAGTTCCTCTGTGAAAGTGGTCATATTCAAATCTTTTCCAAAAGCTGGCCTGCGATATATCAAACTTTATGAATTTGCATAAATAGGTCTTCGGAGGGAATTCTGAGGATTCTTGATCATACTGTCCACTTAGAGAGGCCCTGCGGGATCCGAGTTCCTCTGGGAAAATTGCCATATTCAAATCGTTACCAAAAACCAAAATTTGGGAAGAAATTCAAAGAATGTCCTCCGAAGACAAAGTTTTGCAAAATCATGAAGTTTGATATGTCGCAAGCCAGGGTTTGGAAACAATTCGGATTTGGACACTTTCCCGGAGGAACCTCGGATTCCGTAGGGCCACTCCGAAAATTTTAATTTGCAGCAACAATCCAGTGGCATTCAGTTACATTTTGTAAATACATATATTATATTCTATTACGTACATTATATACACATATTCCAAAGGGTAAGGGGGGAACCAGACGAACTGTAGGCTGGATGAGGGATTCGTGGTTATCTGGCCTAATTCATGGATGACAATTATGCCTTTCTTGATGGAAATCGTCAGATCGAGATCTAAGAGAAGGTCTAATTATCTTCCGACAGTCTACAGTGAGTTTGCTAACCCTATTTTTAACAAACCACCAGACGGAAATCCTAATGTGTATTGCTTGCTGTTCATTTCCTTTAATAAGAGCGTTTCATTGGAAGGAGATTCTCTATCCTTTCCGTGGTTTTCGTGTAAGTGCTTCTGCTTACGGGTCCGTTTTTGGCCCTTCATACAACGGAATAGTGAGGATTACAGGTATGTACAGTTTGATCTTGCCGTTAGGAAGAACTGTACGCCATGGCAAGTCCTGGCACATCACATCATCGAGGATGTATGTTAGTCCCAAATATTATCTGTCGGTTCTTTGAGTAAATACAGCTGATCTGGCGCTTTCGACGCACTAGTAACATGCAATGAATATTTGCAACTCGTAAAATGTTTTTGTCTCCAGCAAAACTTTACCATCGTTGAACCGATAAGTATTTTTTGGTCTCTCTAGCAGGGCGAATTTCCCATATCTATATTAATAAAATTTACAATAAGATTTATTTTTAATAGTTTGCGTCGTTAGGAATTGAATCCAGGACATTGACAAGCCTATATCAATAGCAGTGATTGACAGTAGACAGGGTGTCTTGGGCCCAAATTGATTTGGGCCCGCTGTCAGCTGTCAAATAGAAGTCAAATAATTTGTTTTGGATGTTTGTTTTGATGTGAAACACCACAGAAAGCGATCTTTCTGCTATATGACGTGCACAACGAAAACGAGCAACAACAGACAAAACGTAAACGAGCTACAATAAACACAACTTACAATGTTGACATTATTGTGACAGTTGAGCTTGCTCAGATGTTGTCCACGTGAAAAAGTGCTCCTTGTCATAGGCCTGGTTTAATCGGTTGTGTCGATATTTCGTTCCGCAATATTTTGTTTGCCGGGTATGTTGGGTCGGTGGTGAGGTTCCTAATTAAGTGTGATCCAAATTATTCGTTCGCTATGCTCGTCGGGCCACCCTATCTTGGAACAAATAAATCGCTGTCCCATTAAGTGACTCCAGCGGCATCCGTACTTGTGGAACCTTATAACTGCCGCTAGAGAATAAAGGGTGTATTCGATGAAAATGACACACAGAAAATCTTCTGTAACTTTTGAATCGTATGAGTAAAAAACCTAGAAACTTGAGTAGATCTTATCCATAGTGTATCATTTACATCTGCCAAGTTTCATAGTTATACATTCAGTAAGTCTGAACAAAGCATTACTTCCTTTCTCTTTGAAAACCTTAGGCCGAAAATGTCGAAGAATCGAAGCAATCGGTGGAATAACAACATCATTTCAAATGCAACATCATTTTGTTGCTATGTATTTTAGATAGCAATCATGTTGTAAAAATATCTAGCTATAAATAAATATTATCTGCATTTGTAGCTCAATCATCAACTCGACTTGCAGTCTCAAGATATTTTCTCCCGAAAATCCATTCCTCGTGAAACGGATCTGACACCTCGAACAGGTTATGGGCACAGGCGGAAACTGCTGAATCGAAAATTGAAGCTTGAAGTGTTTGCTGTTTTTTCTTGAAGCGATGGGGTGGACAAAAATTGTCAAATTGACAAATTCGAACTACCAATCATGGTCGTTCTCCGTCAAAGCATTGCTAAGGATGAAGGAACTCTGGAAGCACGTGGATCCAGGTACTCCTCCGGAACCAATGACGGACGCATGGACGACTGGCGACGAAAAGGCATTGGCCACGATTCATCTGATAGTGGATGAGAGCCAATATGGACAGATTCATGATAAGACGACGGCGAAGAACACGTGGACGGCTTTGAAAGAGCACCACGAGAAGACTACGTAAGGGGAAGGAGATGACGAACCAGAACTTCAAGTTAGGGGACAACATGGAGGCCTACCTATCGGAAATCGAAAAGCATTATGCACGTCTGGAAAATTCCGGATTCGGGATAAAGGAGTGCCTCGAGTTGGCTCTGATACTGCGGGACTTCCGGAGTCGTTCAATCTGTTAAAATATTTAACAGCTTTGGAATTCTTCAACAGAGCTAATTAAACATTTATGACGACGATAGCTGAGAAGAAGATTTTGATAACATAAGACTTCGGTAAATCCTTTTCCAAATTATAAGAGATTGTATCAGATTACAAATATTGTCGAAGACTCGACCGTATATTTATACCTTTTATCTTAGTACACTGAAAGACAATCAACTAATGCTGGCATTCCCTACTCCTTCTTACACTACAAGGTTCAACTGTGATGCATACGCAACCAACTGTTTTTCTCTTCTACTTCGCCTATCTTGTTTATGTTCTGCCGCCATTATATTCTCTTCTTGTCATCCGCTCACGGGCACTCACCGCGGCTCTCATTCTCTGCTCGCGTCATACATTCGAAAAAATTATCACTTTTAATATATATGATGCTCACGCGTAAATTGTCATTTTCAATACCTCCCCTCAATTTACTAGCTGTAGATAACTAATCATCTCCTGAAACTTAATCTTCGTCAATGCTTTAGTGAATACATCCGCGATTTGTTTATTTGTCGATATGTATTTTAAAATTAACGTCTTATCCCTAATCAAACTCCTAATGAACATATATTTCACATCAATATGTTTTGTTCTTTGATGTTCACGCGGTTCTTCCGCAATCCGAATGCATGGCTGGTTGTCCTCAAATACCGTGAATGGAATTGCGGTTATCCCAATCTCACGCAGTAATTTGACCAACCAAATTCCTTCCTTTACACCGTGGCACAGTGCAATCAGCTCGGCTTCCGTTGACGACAGGCTTATGATCTCCTGCTTCTTTGATGACCAAGATACGATGTTTCCGTATACGTAGAACACCTGTCCTGAAATCGATCGTCTGTCATCTTCATCATTCGCGTAGTCAGCGTCCACGTATCCTTCGAGTGGCACAACGTCATCCTTCTTCGCCAATACGATTCGCATAGTCTTTGTCCCCTGGAGGTATCGCAGTATTCGTTTGAGCCTCGTCCAATGTTCGTGATTTGGTGAGCTCTGATATTGACTGAAAATACTTATGGAAAAGGTTAAGTCCGGCCTTGACATTAATGTCAAGTATTGTAAGTAACCCAATAACGCCTTATATGGCGCTTTTGTCTCATCTCCGACATTCTTTTTCCATTTCACATTAGGATCCATGGGAGTCCCAACAGACTTACAATTTTCCATACCATACTTGCATAATATTTTGTTTATGTACTTCTCTTGTGATATTTCTAATATCCCAGCTTTGAAATCTCGACTGATGTCTAGACCGAGAAAATGCTTTACTTCACCTAAGTCTTTCATCTTAAATTCATTCGATAATTGACTCTTAATCCAATCTATCTGGGTAATATCTTTGCAAAAGATCAGGATGTCATCAACGTAAAGAATGATGTATATCCCTTTTGAGGTGGAAATATAAACGCAAGTATCTGAATTCATTCTTTTGAATCCCAACTTCGTTATGAAGTTATCAAACCTGAGATTCCAAGCACGACTTGATTGTTTCAGTCCATATATGGTCTTGTTCAGTTTACATAGGTTCGAACTACCAAATGGCAATTTCATGTACACTTCTTCCTTTAAGTACCCATTAAGAAACGCCGTTTTAACGTCCATTTGATGTATTAACCATTTTTAACAGCAAGAGAAAGAAACGTTCGAACTGTTGTCATCCTTGCTACTGGTGCAAAAGTCTCTCCATTATCCAAACCAGGACGTTGGGAACAACCCTTCGCCACAAGTCTTGCTTTATATCTTTGATCATCTTTGATCGTAAATAACCACATGGAGTTCACAGGCTTGCGATTATTTGGAATGTCTTCCACTAAAGTCCATGTATCATTTTCACGTAAGGATTTCAATTCCTCGTCAATGGCAACTTTCCATTTGCTCCAATCATGTCACTTTTTAAGCTCGTCTACTCTCTGAGGAACTTCCCCTGAATTACTTGATAAAAGAAAACTAGTCTCAGAGTCTCTTAACCAGGCAGGCGCCCTCCGAGAACGTTGACCAAGATTCTCTGTCTCAGCCGTCTCCTCATCAGTATCGTTTTTAGCATCATGAAAAATATCAATATCATCTTCAATGCTCTCCTGATTCTCTATTTGCACAGACACAAACTCAGGATCCAGAACAATATCTTGTTCAGGTGTAGCACCTGTTGGTAAAACTACCTCGCAAGACGCATTATTCACATCTATTGGTAAATCTACCACAACGCATTCATTGTTTGGGGTCATTGGTAAATCTACCATACAGCGTTCGTTATTTACATTTATTGGTAAATCTACCACAACGCATTCATTGTTTTAATATATGTTCCATCCTTTTCTCCCAAAAAGGAAAGGATTTTTCATCCCCTTTAAACACGGGAATAACGACTCGTCGAAATCTATTTTCCATAATGCTGGAACCTGATAAATTTTTACAAAAAAAATGTATCGGTCTTTGTTCAACAGATATCTCCGCCTTGAACAACCCTATCAATTTTGCTCAACAGAACTCTCCGCCTTGAACAGCCCTATTAACTTTGTTCAACAGAAGTCTCCGCCTTGAACAGCCCTATTAACTTTGTTCAACAGAAATCTCCGCCTTGAACAGCCCTATTAACTTTGTTCAACAGAAGTCTCCGCCTTGAACAGCCCTATTAACTTTGTTCAACAGAAATCTCCGCCTTGAACAGCCCTATCAATTTTGTTTAACAGAAGTCTCCGCCTTGAACAAAATTGCATCTGGTGGCACAGCAACTCTGGGCCCATAACCTGTTAAAATATTTAACAGCTTTGGAATTCTCCAACAGAGCTAATTAAACATTTATGACGACGATAGCTGAGAAGAAGATTTTGATAACATAAGACTTCGGTAAATCCTTTTCCAAATTATAAGAGATTGTTTAAGTTTACAAATATTGTCGAAGACTCGACCGTATATTTATACCACAGACAGACGTTTAAGCAAGAGCAAAATTAATCGATAACTTTGTGTAAATTTTCAAATCGCTAGCAAGCGCTAGCGTTAGCAACTGTTGGTTCACTAACGCTACGTTGTTCACTTAGTCGAGGTGCCCACTGATGTGGTGAAGTTGCGGCATCTGCTAGCAAGTCAAAATATCACTCCGTCGTTCGCCACATGCCACCCGATATTGACACGATGTTTTTACGTGTCATTATATGCCACATAGCGTCTACAAAACTGACAGATCTGCATTTTGCTAAATGCTTAATGACATTTGGCGATTCCTTTCAAATTGACGGTTGGGGAAATTTACACAACTCGAGATTCAAGCTTGAATGGCTGTGTTTATACCTTTTATCTCAGTACACTGAAAGACAATCAACTAATGCTGGCATTCCCTACTCCTTCTTACACTACAAGGTTCAACTGTGATGCATACGCATCCAACTGTTTTTCTCTTCTACTTCGCCTATCTTGTTTATGTTCTGCCGCCATTCTATTCTCTTCTTGTCATCCGCTCACGGGCACTCACCGCGGCTCTCATTCTCTGCTCGCGTCATACACTCGAACAAATTATCACTTTTAATATATATGATGCTCACGCGTAAATTGTCATTTTCAATACAATCCTCTAACTAAGGCTTTGGAAGCGCGGAGCGAGGATGAGCTCACCCTGGAGCTTTTGAAAATGAAGCGGATAAACTTCGGAAGCGATCCGGTTTCGATGAACAAGTGCTACAAATAAGCGGAAATAATGCGTCACAAAAAAGTGCTATCATTGCGGTAAGCCGGGGCACAGAAAGCGAAATTGTAATTGGAAAAATTTTATCTGGCGGAGAAGAGCGGTAAGGCCGAGAAGAAAAAAGAAAAGTCAAGGCGAAAATAGTAAGCGAAAATGATAAGTCATCCACATTCATGGTTCGGTCTGGTAAACATGACACGAATCGTAGTTCTTTTGTGCGTCTCGATGAGAGTGTACGTCCGGAAATTTGGACCGCGGACGGCAAAGTTCTTCGTACGACAGGTAGGAGTGACCGTAGCACCAGCTGAGTGCGTGAATGATCGTAGCGAAAAAGTGTCGGTTACGTTGGCGTAATTTTGCTCCGGGTCTAGAAGGCAATTGATTTCCGTGATAACGCTCGCTTAAAAAGGTGTTCGTGCGGAATTCGATGCAAATCAGTGTCGGTTAGTGTACAACGGGTCGGTGATTGCGACGGCAGATCGCGCAGATGGTCTATACCAACTGAACATAGTGGAAAAATCGTTGCTAATGAGTGATAAGAAGCACAACGTCGACTGCCTGCATATGTGACATCGAAGACTTGGCCACAGAGACCCGGATGTGATTGGCGAAGTAGAGTAGAGCGGCGTGGTTTGGCCTCTGGAGTGAAGGTCAAGAGTTGCGGAATCCAGCAGACTTGTAGGTGTTGTCGAAGGCAAGATGTCACGGCCGTCGTTTCCCCAAGGAAGCGAGAAAAAGTCGAAAGCAATGTTAGATATCGTGCACAGTGATGTATGTTGCCCTATGACGACCTCGGCGATTTTGGGCGGAAGCTGTAAATACTGCAGCATATATCCTGAATCGGCTGCCCTCATCAGCGATTGGATCGACGCCGTATGAAATCTGGTTGGGTACGATACCCGATTTGTAGCACTTGAAGGGGTCTGGTTGCAGTGTATATGTGTGGATCCCGCCACAAAAGAGGAAAAGTTTGAAGGAAAATTGGCCATGGACGAGGAAATAGCATCGCTTCGTGACAACGAAACATGGACATTCACCAAGGCACCCCAACACCGTAACGTAACTAGCTGCAAATTAGTATACAAGTGTAAGGAAAACGAGTCCGCGCAGATTGTGCGATACAAGGCCAGGTTGGTCGCACAAGGTTTCTCCCAAAAGTACGTTAAGTGCTAAGTGTTAAGATATCAAGACTACGTACCTAAATGCCATATTGCAGGAGGAGATATTCAGGAAGCAGCCACCGGGGTACTCGAACGGTGATCCAAATACCATGTGCTCCTTAAAGCGGTGCCTTTACGGGCTCAAGCAAGCTGCGCTGTTATGGAACCAGCCGATTGATACGGTGTTGAAGGACACGGGTCAGCGTGTCTCTACTTGCGGATTCTTGACGGTATGTATACTTATGTCTTGATTGCGGCTTCGTACAACAGAAGCAGGAGGATAGCGATGCATTGGCAGATGGATAACAGTACCAAAGTCTGGTCGGAGCTTTGTTGTACATCGCGGTCAATACACGCCCGGATATTAAGATATCGGCATCCATTCTCGGGCGGAGAGTCATCAAACCAACAACGGCGGATTAGAACAAAGCGAAGCGGGTGCTTCGTTACCTGAAGGGTACGGCTGCCCACGACCTACATTTGGGTGGTGGTAGCAACCTTCAAGTGGAGTGTTTCGTGGACGCAGACTGGACTGGTGAAGTAGACAACAGGAAATCCAACACTGGCTGTGGCTATATTTTCAAGTTCGGTGGCGGACTCGTTGGCTGGGGAAGCATAACACGTGGAGATTTTATGATTTCACTATTTTTCGCGAAAACGACGCAGCAAAAAACATGTCAGTTCCCAAGCACGGCTTACTGCGATCGCCAACAATGTGGTAATATCCATAAAGTCAAAAATAAAAAGGAGCTTAAATTACTATTAACACAGAGAACAGACATCCAAGTCAAATTCAAAAACTGTGTAAGAAATTTAACGGCCATTTCATAATCGTAATGAACTGGCACTAGCGTGGCGGCGCTGGCATCGCCACCCATTGACCAACGAAATCTTATTCATCAACTAAATTTTTTGGCAGTTCAGTTCTTTCACCGCACGGTCAACGAATCTTACCCATGTTCGATTAAAAATCGTAGTGGCTACAGCCCGAGAGATGGCAATAGTGTTTGAACGTATTTTAATTTGAATCCTTACACAAGTTTTTTTTGAGAAATATATTCTAGTTTGGATGTATGTTCTCTGTGCTATTAAGCAAAAGATTGTCTAAATCAATATAAATCACTATCAATAAAGTCACTATTATTTTTTGATGAACCCACTACTTTTTACCCTTCTTACATCAATAGAAGGGTATTAAGATCGCTTGAAAACTCGACTTTTTATCCGAGGCCCACAGGGCCGAGTGTCATATACCATTCGACTCAGCTCGACGAACTGAGCACATGTCTGTGTGTATGTATGTGTGTGTATGTGTGTGTGTGTGTGTGTGTGCGTTACAAATAATGTCACATCGGTTTCTCAGCCATCTGTGAACCGATTTCAGTTCTGTTGACGGCAAATGGAAGCTACAACATTCCCATAGAACGCTATTGATTTTTTTTTCATTCGGACATTTCGTTACGAAGATATGAACGAAACAGTACTTGAAGGCCTATTATAATAGTAATCAAACAGTTTAGTCTCCGATTACATACTGAGCTATTTGTGTACCGATTTTAGTTTTGTTGGTGCCAAATCAAAGCTATGATATCTCCAAATAACTGGTCAAAATTTCATTATGATTGGATAATCCTTCATGGAGATATGACCAAAACAATACCTGAGAGCACATAATTGTGAGATGACAATATACTCGTTGCAGTGCAAAACCGAACAAGACCAATCACACCAATCGATGCCGTTTGCATTCTATTGTGTCGCATCTGGTGCGTTGTATAGCACATACAGCGGACTAGCCACACTGTGCGACTCTATAGAATTAGAGCAGCATCGATTGGCTCGAGTGGTCTGGTTTTGAACTGCAACGAGTATATTAGAAAATTACACAAAGTCTCCGTTTACTATACTCATGTACTTATTCAGCATCTTGAATCCATATCGATAATCAAAATTGACGCTTAGAATTGTCTAATAATTCATTCTCTGGACTGATTATATGAAATTTCTTATATTTATTTAATTTCCCCTTTTAAATAATTAACATAAACAGGCTGTTAAAGACTATTAATGGCAATATGTTAATCACTTCGATGAACAATACGTTAAGGATTGACAAATAGTTAATTTTATAAACTGAATGTATGACATATCGAATGTTCCTGGATCTTCCTGGGATTTCGAATGAAAATATCTATCCAGTACATTATTGGTCACATTTGAGTTCGTTATTCTGGTGAAGTGTAAGAAGGGTTCAGTCTCACCATCGGTGGATTAATGCGGGTTTTTAAAAAGAAAAACGGAATGGAATTGGTCAGTATCGTCATTATCGACGATTTTCTGCACCTGATTAATTTGCTTAGACAGCTTGAAAATCGATTTTTCACGAGCGCTATCTACGACGTTTAACCTCAAATTTGCGTTGTCTGTATTCTTTAATAACATAGACATCGTCGTACTTGGTAGGAATAATGTGAGAAGTACCATCATCACCACTCCAATTTCTTATCAATTTAGGGTCAAGTTGACAGCGAGTGATT